>JAVQJS010064878.1:0-16518 GCA_036024795.1 Galaxias rostratus | reverse complement strand
GAGAGGGGGGAGGAGAGAGGAGGGAGGAGAGAGGAGGGAGGAGAGTGGAGAGAAGAGAGAGGAGAAAGGAGGGGGGAGAGTGGAGGGAGGAGAGCGGAGAGAGGATAGAGGAGGGAGGGGGGAGGAGAGAGGAGAGAGAAGAGTGGAGAGAGGAGAGTGGAGGGAGGAGGAAGGAGAGAGGAGAGAGGAGGGAGGAGAGTGGAGAGTGGAGAGAGGAGAGCGGAGAGAGGAGGGAGGGTTTTCCTTAGGGTGTCCCCCGAGGGCCACGGGGGTCATCTCAGTTTCTCGACGTCCTTTGTCCCTGGACGCCTGGTACAAGGGGCCGGAGATGACCGTGTGTGTGTGTGTGTGTGTGTGTGTGTGTGTGTGTGTGTGTGTGTGTGTGTGTGTGTGTGTGTATGTGTGTGTGTGTGTGTCTGTGTGTGTTGGGAAGGGAGGGGGGGCGATCGATGCCTGACGCTGTGGTCAATCAAAGCGGCGGCCATCAAAGGCGCCCGTCCGCTCCTTCCGTTCCTTACATCTCCTGTTTGTTTAACTGCCATTCTCAGCAATCAGCGTGGCGGGAGGGAGGGAGGGAGGCAGGGGGAAGGTCAGAGAGCCTAGCCCCGGTAGGCAGCCGCGGTTACGGAGAGGGAAGGCAGAGCGAGTCAGAGAAAGAAAGAGACGGAGACATAGTGAAAGATTCGTGGTGGCAGGAGAGGGAGGGGAGCCGAACAGACGGGGAGAGCAGGACGAGGAGCGAGAGGAGACGGAAGCGAGCGACCCGGAGATCAGAAGGAGAACGTCCCTACAAACAGGAGGGATGTGGTGGCTCCGTGTTTACGGCTCGCGCTGCCAGCATGCAGACACGCTGATGAACGGAGGGCCGCTGGTTCGCAGCCCCTAAACAAAGAGCCCATGTATTGCACGTGGTGGCCCTGTGAATTTGTATTGAGTTTAGCCCAGGAAGAGAGAGAAACACACAGTGGGAGGTGCCCTAACAGTGCATGAGCATCAACAGTGCCGTGGTTGGAAGGCTTATCTAATCAAACGCTTATACTTAGGTCTCTTTTGTATTCAATCAAAACGTCTAATGGATGTTTTACAGTGCTGGCCAGGAAAAATCCTTTTGACACTTCCACCTATCGGCCAGAAACCACTGGCGGTAAGTATTGCCACTACATTACATGTGAAATTGGCGCAACAATATGACAAATTGATAGCCTGTGGAGATAATATGGTGGTGTACCAAAAGGTCTAGGCGGCGGATATAATACCTCACACACTGTGTAGGTCATTCTGGGAGTTGAATTATGTTTTTTTCCCTTTTTTCGCTGCATGGCAGTGTCTGGTGACAAACCACCAGACGTTTCACAAAGCAAGATTTCAGGGGCAGTGAGCCGTTCTCCCCATGTTGACCTACGAACTCCAGGAAGTTTGAGGACTCCTGAGAGAGGTTAATGTTTTGGACATGACCACGGAACAACGCCGTGTCTGCGAAAAGACATTGCAACAGCGAGCTGGTCCTCTTTGAGTAATGTGGTGACAGTAGTCATTCTGGGACTGGTAGTTATTATGCTCAATTTGGCTAACAACCAGGGAGGCAGGCAAATGCCGTCACAGATCTAGAATCATAAAAATGTCTGCAATCTAAGCACCTTAATTGTTGTTCCAGGAATGGGACTGCCATCAAGTCATCAACCCCCCCCCCCCCTTTTTTCCACCGTTTATCCCCCTTATCCCCCTAAGCAAACGTCCCTCCACGCTGCACCATGTGGGCCCTGCGGGGGGCTGAGCGAGAGGCTTGGGTATCCCCCTACACTCCCAAGTTAGTGGGGGAACTCCCGCTGCAACAGCTGCTCCCCAGCCCCACTGAGGTATCGCATCTCCTCATCATGCCCGTTAATTAGGACAATTAAGTGATTTGCAGGACAGATGGTTGAAAATCCAGCTGGCTGTATTGGCTGCCCCAGGAGGAAAAGGTTCTGATTGAAGGGTTGAGCAGCAGACGTGTTTGAATTGGGTAGTTCCTGGAGTGCTGTGGGTCTCTGCCACTCTCTGGTGGAGAAAGCAAAGTACTGCAAATGTTCAAGTTGACCGATTACTGCAAAGTGCAAAGGAAAGCTACAGTATGGCGATAAATCCAGTTTGACAAATACTTACTGCTTTTCAGTTGTTTTTGCATGTATGATATGTATTCGTTATCCTTATGAATTGTTGTACCATTTTATTAAAAACAAACATAATTCACCATTAAATGTGCTGAATGATGAAATTATCAATGTGACTTCAGGCCTGGGAAGCATCTGAATTACTGTACAATCTTTAAAAAGCCATATTTAAATGCTCTGGATAAAAAAAGTTTCCGAATAAACAAAATATTTTGATCGTCTTTAAATTGTTCTACACTGTTTTAGCTAAATTCACAGCTTGAGACGACCCTGTTCATCACATTCACAACAGAGTGGTAGATTACATTAGTAAATGCTACATGCAATTGTTAAAAAAAAATTAAATAATGTTTTTGGGTAAAATAGATATTAAATTCACTACAATAACTGAGAATTAGGTGTGTAACTCACAAGGTCCTAACACAACCAAACATCAGCAATCTGGACGTTTTAACAACGTAATGTTCTCAGACAACCATCACCGCCATCATCAAGATCGTCTTTGGCAATATCATAACAATGCCAATTTTGAACAGAGTGTCTCTGTTTCCTTCATGTGGTCTTGTTACAAAAGCCTTACAGCTCGGAGCTGGGCTCTGTACCCCTGTAGAGCAAGGAGCCATCGTTCAACCATGATCTGTGAACACAAAAAAAAAAATCACAAACGCTGTATTTGTCGTATTTACACTTTCTACTCAACATTTAAAGACAAATAATAACAATATTTGTTTTGCATACCGCACAACGTTTCTAATGATACCATTGACAACGGCAATACTTACATTCCAAGGCTGCCTTTCTTCAGTTTAATCCCTACGAGCAGAGATAGAGAGGAGGAAGAAAAGATGAGGTGAACTCCGGGGGAAGAGAGGTGTGGAACAGCACGGGATCTTTCACGGCATTGAGTGACCTACTTACGTCTAAGTTGCCACATGACTGCCGTGCCAACGAGCAGCACCAACAGCAAGACTGGCACCACAATGGCAGCAACATGACCGCCCCCACGCTCGTCAGCGCTAACCTACATGGCAAGAAGGAAGATGACATGTTCAAAACGTAGTGTACATCAAGTCAGTTAAGAATTGTGGTGGTTAAGAGGAAAGAACCGACGTTAATAGGGCTTCTGTGTGTTGCCATTGCATCCGGCATGTGCACTCAGGACAAGTACCAGTATACTCACAGCCTGTGTGTCACTGGAGACAGTGTGTAGAGGACTTATAGTTGTCATGCTGAAATCTCCTTGACCTGGCGCAAGCAGAACACATGACCAAGCAGGAAAAGCAATCAGAGGTCAAGAGGTGACGGTTATTCAAGAAACATATGATGTGTGTTATTTACTTGAACTTCTGAGAATTGAGGATGTGATTCTTGACCGTACAAGAATGGTTCTTGGTTTCTATTTCATGCCAATGTACAGTTTGTTGCGTAAATAAGGAAATCTTGTTGTGAAATGACTTGATAAAACAATACTGTATCTGAAGTTGGTGATGCCCCCGCAAGGTGCCTTACATAGCTAAATGCTTGCAAATCGCAGGTATTTTGAACACTCAAAAAAGGCAACTTCCTCAGTCTTTGCTACCCCCTGTCCCTCTCCATTGCCCGTCCCATACAGGCCCAAGCGCACTCTGACTTGTGGTGCGCATATCATTCAAATTTTCATAATGTTTCTATTAAAAGATGTTGGGCTTATTAACAACTTTGTGTTGGTACATGGTTCTAAAAATATGATTTTATTTAAGTTGTTAATTTATACTTTAAATTACTTGGAACCTAAAGCAAACGTATAGCAAGTAAGTATACAAATATCCACAGTATTAGTTAGTGTTCTAAATCTATGACCCACACTCATATACTTTTTTTTTTGCATATAATTCTTTAGGTGCAGCATGTAGGTTTATTCATACGGTAGCATAACTGAAGCTTAAAAAGATTAAGTCGTCATTCCCGTTTTGACTTCTAACCACCCTTTATTACGTTGTTACAGTGGGCCTGTAATGTACCTATTGGGGAGAGGTTATACCCAGCAAGGTTTAAATGAGCTGTATACCTTCTTCTCCAGTGGTCACAGTGAGCTCATTGCTGGCCACACTGATTCCCAGTCGGTTCCTGGCAAAGAGTCGGATGTTGTACGTTGAAGCGTGCCTCTCTATGATGGTGGTCTCGGTCCAGTTGGCGCTGAAATCGCCCACTTTATTTGTCGAATCCCAAGAGTCTGTGCAGCCAGGGGGACAAAGTTCAGCAGACTTTTAACGCATAGCCACACACTGATGTTAGGCAGGTTGAATGTCTAACATAAAAAAATACCATTGCATTTATCCTTTCTTTTCTTAGCTTAACTAGGATTCATTAATAAAGTTGAACTGTTCCTGTTCTTCTTGCCGTTTTGTGCCTTGTACTCGAGGTCATAGCTGGTGATGGGGCTGCCCCCGTCGAAACCAGAGGTCCAGCGAATGGACACGGCCCCGTCCCTCACCTCCACCAGCTCCAAGACAGGCGGCTCAGGAACCACTGGGACCAGGTCAGAGTCAGGGATTACCTCAATGGTCAAGTATTGGGGGTGCCCTATCTCCGCTGCGGACTATGCAGCGTATCAAACGAGAAGTGGTGTGGATACCTAGGGAGGTGTCCGTGGTGCTCCTGTACCACATGGTCTGTGTGTCCACACTCGTGCTCTCGACGGTGGACGTGGTGTGCTCTTGGGAGTAAAATCAGTGTCAATCAGAAAACTTTGCGTCGGACATCGGTGAACGACAGAATAATGAAAAGGCACAGTTTTAAGACAGCGGCCGCTGTAACGTTTGGCGCCGCTGAGCAACAGACCTTCGTCCAGAGTGGAGGACAGTTCGGTGTACGAGGAGGGCCCAAGCCCCTCCACGTTTCTAGCCATGACGCTGACGGCGTATTTGGTGGAGGGTTTCAGGTGGTCCAGGAGGGTCGTCTCCTGCTCCCCGGTGGCGGTCACCTCCCGGTAATACCACCGCTGGTACAGCCCGGAAGCCTGGTCGACCCACCGGTAGCTGAGGACGTATCCGGTGATCATGCCGTTGCGGAGGTCGAGCCGGGGCGGCTGGCGAGCGGGTCGCAGAGAGAAGGAGAAGGGAGAGGAACAGAGAAATGCAAGTGCGGGAGTTATCAGACAAAGGGAAGAGAGTTGTTTCTAGTACGACCGTCGTGAGCTCTGCATTGAAACTCAGTCGGGCGGGCAGAGTTGCAGCATACCCTCCACGTGGCCTTGATCTTGCGAGGAGAGAGGGCCTGCAGCTGCAGGTCCAGGGGAGGCCCACTGGGTGCTACAAAGAGGAGAAATCAGAAGGTCATCCACACTGATTGCCCTGGAAAGTCCCTCACGGTGGCCACAGCCAACACTACATCACAAAGCTGGGCCCTTGTGACATAAAGCACACTTACTGATCATTTGTGAGAACGAATATTATGTCAAAACATAAATATAATATACAGTTAGAGAAAGCATACAAACGGAATGACCAACAGATCATGGGAGTAATCTCATGAAGTCTGAAACGCACCCGCCTCCTTGGTGGTGACGGCGAGTATGTTGCTGGCTTCACTCAGGCCCACGCTGTTCCTGGCAAACATGCGGACGTTGTAGCTGGTGAAGGGGTGCAAGTCGACCAGCGTGGCCTCAGTCAGTTTGGGGTTTAGCCCTCTGTTGGACACTGCTGTGTTCCAGCCGGCTGTGCAGAGGAAGGTCAACAGTCAACGAGACCGAAGACATGAGAGGTGATCATGAAGCAGAGCACACACTACCTACTGTATACGACAAAATACGACAGTGTCTGGAGACACTGATTTTGAACAAAAACGTCTCTAGAACCAGATGGCAGGCAGCACACACTTTTGTCAATCCCTGTGGCTGAGCAACCTCCCTACTTCCACAACGAACTACAATTACATACCCAGGGGGTTGCCAAACCGCTCTGCAAACTGTTTTAACAGCGTTACAATAGACCTCCTCAGTGATGTGGGCTACATGTGATCGGTGAGTGAGTAGTGTGATAGGTAAGTGTGCAGTCTGAAGCTTAATCGCCCTCAAAGGTGTCCGAAAGTTGTACACACAGTACATTGTTTTTTACCATATTTGCTTTTGTACTCGATGTCGTAGCCTCTGATAGGGCTACCTCCGTCAAAGGACGCTGTCCATCGCAGGGCTATGGTTCTCTCCCCCACCTTTCTGATTGCAATCACTATAGGTTTAGGGCGTGCTGCGAATCCCACAAAAATATATAGTGTCAAAACCTCCAATACACACAATGTAACTTTTCAAGTTTAGCGAAGCGATTCATCCATAAAAAATGCCTAAGGTCTTGCTAGCACTTTTTTAATTATTATTATTACAGATCTCAACTGAATGTAAAATATGTGTCGAATAAAACGTCCCCCCACAAATTCAACCTGTACTCATTCAATTGCTGTTGATCATGATTAACAATTACAATATCTCATACAACCACTATGATCGACAGTAACAATATCTCATACAACCACTAGGATAAACAATTACAATATCTCAAATAACCACTATTTGGTTTATTAGGAAATAAACGCAACATCATCCGAGCGTGGCCGCCACCGCCTCCCTCACCCGGCACCACCACCAGGGTCAGCTCGTGCTTCAGGTCGTTGAACAGACCCGGCACGTGCACGCGGCAGCCGTACGTCCCCGAGTCGCTCTGCTGAGCCTGCCGCACGGTGAGCGACACGTCGCCCTGGCTCAGGTCCCCCGTCAGCAGGTAGCGCTCCGACACGCGGCCTGTCACCGACGTCCCGTCCGATGAGATGAGCTCGCTGGCGCAGCCCCGCGTGGGCACGGCCCCTCGGCCCCAGCAGCTGGCCAGGGGCCCGTAGTACTTGGCATCGTAGCGGCACGTCAGGGTCACGTCCGTGCCCAACGTGGCTTCGACGGTGGCGGAGCTGGCGAAACCTAGCGGGGACAGAGGGACAGATCGGTCGAAGGCACACACCGAAAAAAAAGCAAGGCTCACCATTTCACAGTTGGCTCTCCCTCCCTGCGCCTTGGTTCCCTGAGAAAGGAACGGGATCTTTTTTAATCTCACTCTCAGAATGAGAGGAGCGGGAGTGGGATAATTCAGTCCGTCTCAAACCCAATGGAATTTTGTTCACACTCATAGTAGAGGTGTCAAAGGTATTGCAAAGGCAAAGAATTGCAACTGTTTCCGGCAGTTATTTCACTCAGAACCACTCCGTTGGGACCCTACCCAGGAGAAAAGGCATTATCCAGCAGCAGGACAGGACGTATCTGCAGGCCGATTCCATTATCTGCGTCCCACTGCTCCCTAATGTTCTCTCTCCAACCGCGGTGTGGATGTTTCGAGGGACTTAGCGAGCCCATAGAATGACACCAGACAAACCCCACAGTGTGGCCTTTTGAAAGCCCTCCAGTTCACATGACACCCTCCCTCATTTGCACACACCATCAATAGTGCTCGCTAAAGCGGAATGTGGAATAGGGACGTTTCCCTTTCTGCGGTTTTGGTTCCGCCTGAACCGAGGGTTGGGGAGGGGGTGGTGGGCAGCACAATTTGTTTACTACGTTGTTTGGAGGGAGACACCTCGTGCATCGATGGAAAGTTTTCGAATGTGTCTCATCTCGCAACCCTGACGGTCCACACTCTGTGCAAGGCAGGCCCCCCATGCAATTACTAAAGTATGTTACTCTCTCTTTCTCTCTCTCTTGAATGTGATTAGTGGACCTTTGAATAGATGAATGGAATTCCGCAGCACGAGAAAAAGTTTGCCAACCCTTCTCATGAACAAGGCCAGGCCTAGCTTGTTCAGTTATATTATATTAAATATTAAAATAATACATTTGTTGGGTTGTTATATAGAATATGGCGTACAAGATCAGTAAACATAGGAATGTAGGCTGACATGTAAGGATTATATTGTTCAATGGAGTAAATGTTCAGTGGCAGCTTTTAAAATGTGTAGGTCTTATGAGTTGTCAGCGCCTATAAAAAGCATATTTTATACTGTATTACAATTTTTTTCATTAGTATATAATGTATGTGAAAGTTGATTCTGATATGTACATACCAAACAATATACAACATAAAACTATTATATTTTACTCAAACAAGAAAATACTTTTTAAAGAAAGCGGTACTTTCCGAACAACTGAACGAGTATGTGCATTTTCTTTTGTTTATGTCTCATAATGCCATCCATTGAAGAATCGAGGGGCGCACTAAGCTCTTGCATAATCTTTAGGCTCCTGCCCAAACTAGCTTTTTCATTTGGATACTCAGACAAAAACTAATTTGACCCTGATCGAAACAGTCGGTCTGAGGTTGGAGAGCGATCTTGCACTTTCTTGAAACAGTGTACTTACCAGCTTGCTGAATGGGCAAAAACAGTGTGTGAAGAAATGCTGACAGCACTGCTGAGGATATGTGCTTCCTTCTGAACCTTCCAACCTACTGCATCCACTACATATTGTAAAGTTAGTTAACTTGTTTTACTTATTTGAATTTCTACATAGGGTTTGACCAGTATTCAGGTTTTTACACACTTTTTATTATTTCAAGGAAACCTCTGTGCAGACCGCCAATTGTTAAAGTAAAGGTGTCCTACTTTTAACGTCTAAAAACTTCACTTGTTGGCGAGAATCAACCTGCAGCATATTTGGTGACAGGAGTTCTTATCGTCGTGCTAATCTTCCTTTTCAAAACAGATCGATGTGGGAGCCGGCACTGAACATGCAGTCACCTTCGTGTGCAGCCTTGAATATATGATGATTCAAAAGAAAGTGCCTCTCAACTTCTGTCATGTCTGTCTCTTATTGAAGTGCTTCAGACCATTTTTCAATGCCTCCACCAAATATCTCGTTTAGAAAATACTCTCTACAAGTGAATATATAACGAACAAAGTGCAATGCAATCCAATTACACAGTGTAACCAATAATAATGACTGCAGCGTTGTGTATGTTATACTCTCCATCACTAGGTGGCAATAATCTCATATAGCTCTGTGACAAGAGGTGGAGGTAATTCACTCGACGAAAAACTATGAATAAAACCAGTTGTCAAAAAACCTTAAGCTTGGCAACGGGATAAAACTGAAGCTGAACCAATTACACAAACGGATTGATTTAAGTCATTTTGGAGTTCATTGATAATACACAGAATACTGATCCGTAAGACATGCCAAATGCTAAGATCATGCTGCATTGCATCACAGTACATTACAAATGTTAAGTAGACACTCTTTTCTAAAATATTATTACAGTTACATTATAAGCTGTATTCAAATAGATTGTCAAAATGTACAAAAATGCTGCATATTCATAAAATTAAACTAAATAAAATGCATTATTATTTGTAAAAATAGACAAAAACCAGCAAGCACCAAAATGAGACTCAAACCAGTTGTCTTTTTTTGTCAGAAGGTTTTAGGTAGCTGTGCTGTAAGCCCAAAACTCCCCAATGGTCTTAAAATAAAAGGTCAAGGGTCAATTTGAATTTCAACTTAACTCAATTTGGCGCAGCATACAGTAAGTTTATAAGTATTTGATTACACACCTCAAGACACAAAGTCCCACAGTCGCACACACAGGCATTGTGCCTTTTCAGAGCAGCGTGGCCCCACAGTGTACACACACACACACACACACACACACACACACACACACACACACACACACACACACACACACACACACACACACACACACAGCGTCTTTTCATGGCAGTTTGACCTCACAGTCACAGGCCCCGTATGCCCCAGACTGTGGTCTCCTATATTACGGAATGTGGTCATTTCCTTCATTAATCTCAACGATAAACAAAGAATCGAGTAGAAATGTTTTCCTTGCTAAGGATTATTATGGTGCACACAGTGGGCACATGCTGTCCCTATGTGGACAGCGACCTCAACTTCAGCCCAAGTGTAAAGGCCAAATTTTGTTGGAAATATAATCTGACAAAACATGAAAGGTATACCACGACATTTCAAAAAGTGTGGAACAATTGTAGAATGAGATATCCAGTGCCTCTCAGTCGCTCAGCCTTCCTCTGTCACAGTCCATCACACATGCTGTTGGACATTTTCCTGGAAGTTCCCAGCCTGCCCGTCTATTTGCCACTGTCCTCACAAAGAATCTCGTTCCTCTTCAGTAGAGGCACGCTGCACACACACGGATAGTTATGGACATTGCATCAGAGGCATTTTAACATGTGTCCAGGACATCGCAGAGTTCACACCAATCACTTCCAGCAGCAAGTCAGCAAATATAATTATCTATCTCAGGCATTTATGATACATATGAAATATGATCTAATACATTTCACGCCTGATATCAAAACAGAATATTTAGTGAATACACAAAAAATGCAGTGAAAAAAATTGATAAACACCACAAACGTATGTGCACCTGGTAGATAACTTCGCTTTGTGATGGCCTCTGAAACATAGACAGAACCATGTGGGTGTCTCTCTCTCGCCTTGCTCGTGTGGGAGCGATTTTCTTGCTCTCTCTCTCTCTCTCTCTCTCTCTCTCTCTCTCTCTCTCTCCTAGTCATTCAGAATTGTGCTTGCCCTGGCCTAACCCTCCGCTCCTCTCATTAGCAGATTGGTTTCACCTGGAGAGAAGGCCATAAAGCATGGCTTCCTCCAATTGGGCTGGCTCTCTCTCTCCACCCCTGACTAGATGACCCGGCTTGTTCCATTGTCTCTTTCAGCACAGTGCGCCACTAGCTCACGTCTTTTCGCTGTCATTGCATCCAACACCCTCCACTCGTCTGATTTACTGACCGACACTCCCCCATGTCTTATGGTCTTTTCGATTATTTAAAGCTGCCACGTGGTCTCCCCTTTTTCTTATGTCCTTAAAGAGGGGTCGTAAACACAATTCAGTAAAAACAAAATTGATTAACAATACTTCCTGGCTGTAAATTGAGATTTTTTCGGGCTGAAAACTAACTGCTCTCTGTTTTTATGGGAACAGACCAGGTGCTTCTGTGCGATTGCTCCAGAGTGGTTCTCAAAACAAATCCGACTTTTACTGGTCTGACTCGCAGTAGTCTCATCGTTGATACCACCGCTCAATATCAACCTGCGTTAACAATTAGCATGAACATTAACATTATTTAACTGTCTGCCCACACATACAGTAAAATTATTTGTAGGAGATAATTATGCAGTGTGCCAAACTGTTGAGTAGGTAATCTTAAGCATTTCAACCACTGATTATTTTAAATATAACACTGGTCTTTATTTAGTATGGCCAAATACTACACATCCCAAATATTACATAGCATAATCTCAGTCATAATAAAATAAATAAAAAAAATTAACTGAGTAATTTCATTTGTTTAATTTTATTTTTCTTTGTGGCTTTAAAATGTCCATTTTACTCCAACAAAGATTAAGTTAAAGATTTAACTTACCCCTTTACTATGACCAAAGAAATGTTGTACTTAAGGTCATTGAACAGCCCTGGAATCTCAGCCCTGCCACTGTAACCTAGAGCGGCTGCATGTTTACACCTCTAAACCAGTCTCTGACAGAATAAAGAGCACGTGCAAGCAGAAACTTAGTTAGCCATTTTGATTGTTGGAAAATTTGACGACTATCACTGCTCTGAAGGTTCAATTTAGTTCCTTCTCTTTTACTAGCAAGAAGGCTTAATCAATACTCAATGCACATGAGATTATGAATACTGTACACACTTGGAAGATGTGAGCAGGAGAGTTTATGTACGACTATGATTTTGATCGACTCACTAGACCATAGGAACCCAGAAGCCCTATAAAGGAAGTAAAGACTTGTATGATTATTAATTTATCTGAAGAAACTGTGGAATTCCCTATTGATGAGGCAGTCGCTACACCTACTTTATAAAGTGGACACAGTTTACACAACTTTTTCAGGCCATTCTTATCTCAAGCGCATGTCTTTTATTCAGACAGCGAAAACACTAGAGCTCACCGAGGAGCTTGTGTTGGCCCCTGTTCAGGTTGCAGTTTAAACCAGGGCAAGTTCATTATGGCACCTGTAAATACAAGGAAATATTTGGGAAATGTGTCAACGGTGTATGTGAGGACTGCCCTATGCGCTGTCAAGTCCCGTGAGAAGCTTTTAAGAACAAACGATGCAATAATAAACATATACAACACTCTCTCAATCCATCTATCACTCTCTCACAGACAAGGACACATACACACACACACACACACACACACGCACACGCACTCAAACACCTCACCTGAATAAGCTTAGCGCTCCCCTGGCAGTCTGGTATTGGGTTACTCAGACACAGATTATTCCGGGCTGATTGATTGTATTTTGAAAGGTTGTTCTGCTGAAAGGGTGGATGGTGCTATTATTGTTGGCTGCAGCCTAAGCCCAACTATACCCTAAGGGTTGCTGTGCCAGGCTCTACGCTTGGTGCTCTGCATGACTAATCCCGTGTGCTTATGTGTCTGTGTGTTTTTGTCTATGTGTGCGTGTGTGTGTGTGTGTGTGTGTGTGTGTGTGTGTGTGTGTGTGTTTCTATGGTATTTCAGTCTGGATAAGATGGAGGTAGAAAGCAGAAGTCTTTTCCGGAAGGTAAATCACGATCACTATATATTCTAATGTATGTGAAAAGTGTCTGTGGTTTGTTGTTAATTTTCTATTGTCGTGGAGTTAATTTAATCGGATATATTTTAAAAAGTGACTCTTAATTGTGTGGTATAGTTCTGTGTTGAATGGAAGGATGAAATTGATATTGAGTAATATAACTAAACTAAGACACACACTTTCCTTTTTTCTTCTTGATTGGTTTTATGTCTTGTTTTATGATGTTACATACAGACCTTCTCCTTACCTTCACTTTCAAATTTAATCCTCTACTACTTGAGCATGGGTTAACGCTGCTGAGTGCTGTTCCTCTTTCCTCTGCTTTTGCCTGGTGACCCGCTGCAGCCGGAGGGGTGTCCGAGCGCCCCCAGACTGTCTCTGATCAGCCCCCCTCAGGCCGGGCACATGGGTACGTCTCGCACCTCTCCACCTGGAGGAGCACTTCCTGTCCGCGAACAGTTGTAGCACCGAAAAACTGCGCCAAAACAAACGTCTCTGAACGTCTGGCGTGGCTGCCTTCGGGAATATGGCCCCTTTCTTACGGATGTTTAATAGTGATATACTCGTGTGTGGGATCATGTTACTGGTTTCAATACCGAAGTATAATCGATGAAAATGGGCCCTTCCACTGTGGACATAGTGGACCAGTCTCTAGGCCTGTTCAGTGCCGCTGAGATCAGTAAAAGGCTTTGGCCTTGTCAGTAAACACACATTAGGGTCACTGTTTTTGCACGGCTGCATGGTTTCTCATACTAGACACACACACACACACACACACACACACACACAGGTCATGGAGCGCGCTCTTGCTTTTGACTGGGCCAGCTCCTCTAGTGGCTGCAAGGTGGGCCGCCGCAAAAAAAAGGGGGGGGGAGGGGAGGGGAGTCATGTGATCGTTGAGAGGAGAGCCCTGTCCAATGACCCCATGACCCCCTCAGAGAGGAGAATCTGCTGGAGGCATCTCTCTGACACAGGCGTGCTCTGCTGTAGTACTCTCTCCCTGAATACGCACAGAGGTCCTCTCGATTGTGTAACGGCAGCGTCCCCGATGGCCTGTGCTTCTGTTCACTTGATTAATGGCTGCCCGGGGGGGGAAAGACGCATGTTTGTACCCTTCATTGTAGTCGCTGCTCCAGTTTCTACTAGGCAGACAGTGAGAATCAGAGTTGTGTGTGCGTGTGTCTTTGATGATGTCTCCACATGCGGGGGTTAGCAAAATCGCATCTGACCGAGCTGCATGGACGGTGTATTGCGCTGCTGCTCGTCTTCTAAAGGTAGCCACTGATATCAGATTGGCTACTTTCTTATGCCGCTGGCTGTCGTTCACGTGTTGTCACGTGCTTGATCTATAGGATAGAATCAACATAGTGTGCTTGTGTTTGTCTTAAAGGTACGGTTGCTCACCGGTCAGCCAATCAGAACTCCCTTCACTCTGCGCAGTCGGCCACTGTGAGGTGAGTAGGTTAATGTCCCTACATTAACCCTTTACTGAGGGGTGAATACCAAACCTCTTCTCTTTCCCCCTGAAGAGGGTATGCGTTTGTGTTTTCATTCAAAGAAAAGCAAAAGTGACATAGTGTGAAAGATTGAAGACATATCACTCATAGAAATATAAAATATAACTTGTGTGCCTTTGTTGTCCTTTCAATGGTTAGTCGTCTGCAGGGATTCCCTCTGACCCCTGACCTTTCCTATGGGCAGAGCTCCAGCTGGGAAAGTCCCATCTTCAAACCGACCTCGGCCGTCAGATACTCCTCCCTGTCCTCGCTAGCCTTCCCCCCTCCGTAAAACGGTCACACGAGGGCCAACACACAATCACAACCAGACGCACACTTGTTTTATGAATGATAGGATGAAACATAAACATCCATACAGTGTGACCAGATTTGTTGAAATATGAAACGTATGTATCTTAAAATGGGCTGATTGAAGGAAACAACATTTTTGGAATGGAAGGCAGCTTGCATTCTCATCTAATGGTCTGAAATAAGATTTCATTTAGTGTTTTTACATGCCATGTTAAATGTCATTGTTTGTGGATTTAAAAACGACTGCAGTATGTTTTCACTGTTAATGGCATCGACACTGGCTGGCAACACATTTAACTCAGAACTGACGGTCAATATTCTGGATTTGACATTATTATTAATTCTCTACCATTTCACCACCGAAAAATAAAGAAATCTGGGGAAATTATGGACTCAGTGTGTGATTCAATGGAACAACTTAAGTGAACAAAGCATTATTCCTTAGAATGTGCTCTGCAAGAACATTGGCAAAGTCAATCTGGTTGTGCCGAATACAAAATTGATGAGCAGAAATGAGGAGAGAGAGCGATCCAGAAAGCTCCTGCGTGTGCGAGTTGCGTATCAACGTTTTTGGAACGCTTGTCCCGTCACAACCACTCATCAGTTTCAGTTTGTTCTGAGACGTCATGCCAAAAATAAGAGGATCATTCGGCGTCCGCCTGGGGATAGTGTGTTCTGCCAGCAAACATAGCTATTCAAGTACAGTGTACAGCTATCAATCTATCCATTTCATTTTTTTTTTAAACGCACTGACATAATACCAGCGACCGTAACAGAATCCTTACCCAACAAGAAGGCAAGACATAAATCTGGATGAAGATAAACATTCCTCCAGTTGTAAATGCAGATTTTACCTTCACACCATAAAACCTGTAGAGTCAGGGTTTTGAATATAACAACTAACAGCTGAACAGAAGTGTATGTCCCCAAAGTTTTTCTCTCTCTGTTGTTCCGCTCTGTAACCTTTGGTAATCGAACAAATTATCAGGGTGGTGAATAGCAGCTATAGAAGAGGACTCAGGTGTGACTGTGTGCGTGTGTGTGTGTGGGTGTGGGTGTGGAGACGGAGGCCATTGTACAGCAGCAGCAAGCCTCATCTCCTTCTCGCTCCGGTGGGATTTAGAGCCATTTCCTGTTTTTAAAGTCCACCTAGAGAGCGACGTTGCCTGGGGCAAGCTGTCATTGTGTCAGCCGGAGACGAGAGGAGAAAAGTGAATCGGTGCTCCCTGACCGACGCTTGCACGCATACGGCCTCACACTCACACACACACACAAAGCAGAAAGGCATGAGCCAGCCCACACACACGCTCTCTCACACACACGTAAAACTCTTTAAGTAAGGCTTATCTTATTCCTCTCTAATTTCCACCTTTTCTTTTGATATATTGCTTCTCTTTCTTCCTTTCTCTCGCTCTGTTTCCCTTTCTTTGCCCCTCTCGCTCTTTCTCTCTCCCTCAGGGAGGACAAGTGAGTGCTGACACTTTCGAAAAGAAAAGACAACTATTTCTGGTGTCAACAGTGATTATTCGTCAGCGTGTTCCCACCGCCTGTCCTTTCGTTTTTCTTTGCACTGCGTGTGTGAACCTTTTCACTTAATCTGTTCCACATTTCACACTTTGTCAGTCAGTGTTTGAGTTCAGCGTCTACGTTTTGAAAGTGTACACCTCAGGCAAGACATGACAGAGACACGGTGATTTCACAAGTCGACTATTTGGCATGGTGATGAGTAAAACCAGCGTACCGTCAATGTACTAATACCTTGTTTTGAGAAAGGGAACTTGATTGTTTTATTTTTGATTTGTTCTGATTAAATACGTGTTGTCGTGTTATTATATATATCTTTTAAAGCAAGTTGACTGAAAGGTTCCCATTGAACAGCCCATCTCAAATCAAGACTACTGTGGGGGGGGGGGGGGGGGGGGGGGGGGGGGGGGGGGGGGGGGGGGGGGGGGGGGGGGGG
>JAVQJS010064863.1:0-35111 GCA_036024795.1 Galaxias rostratus | reverse complement strand
CTGTTATCGTAACGTCTATGATCTGAGTAGACCTGGCTTTGGTTTAGTTGTTCCACATCCACAGTGCAATAAAGTCTTTGTCTTTTCAAGTTATCTAAAGATAGGGGGAGGTGTACTCTGATGGATAAATTCGCTCTAAGGTACCAAGTTGACAGTTGGAACAAAGAGTCAGGTCTGGTGTCACAAAGGTCTGTTGGTTCGTTTGTAAAACCAGCCGAAACAGCAGCGCACACCCATCCCTGGGTTCATGGTCTATCGTGTGTTCCTGGAAGTCTTGCAAGGGGAACACGGATCTTCTACATATAGAACATGGGAAAGAAGTCAGGCAGAGCGGCAGAGGTTAGTTTAAAATATCCTTTCACACGAATAGCTTGACGGCCAGAACAATGAAGTTCAATGGTGATTCATCTGAGGGCTCTTCCATGGCGCCACCATGCTTCGCCACTTGGGCTCACTTCCCCTTCCCAGAGGGACGTGTAAGCCCAAGGTGTCCCGTTCTAAAGAAAGATTCATTCCTGTTGTCATTTCCAGTGCACCAAAATACAATATTTTTTAGATATGGCTCTGCCTGAAGTTTACAGCAGCTTTTTTAAGTTAATGGACTCTGCAAGTCCTGACCTCCCTGGGAACCTAAGCAAAATTCAGCAAAAGGGCTGTAGCTGACCCAAGAAGCACGTAAAGCAATTGCCAATTTCTGTACAGACACTCCAGTACAGACCCCAATGAGGTATAAACCAACAATATTTATTGGAATATTTTTTATAGAATCTTAAGATAAGTTCAATTTAAGCATGAACAAAATATAGATAATATATAAAATAATAGAATATAACACTAAGCTTTGGTTTTGCTGACTGGTAATTAGTCCGGTTCCCACAATATAGACAATTGGCATTCACTTTACAATTTAAACACAGACTATAGCCGCTGATATACAGTGGGCTCCAAAATGATTTGCACCTCTGATTGGCAAGGCACAAACAATACTTAAACAAATAATAACTATTATAATTATAGAGATGAAAACAAAATACGAACGTGAGAAATAACATACTTTATGAACGTTTGAATGGAACCAACCAAAATCTTGCAATTATTCTCCTATTATCAACTTGACATTAGTTATTTGTTGACATCAAAAATGAAGGATAAAACAGAAGTTCATCTGATAGCTGTTCCTGTAGTATTTAGTTCTCTTTCCGTAACCAGAAGGATACGTTTGCTTTATCTTTTCATCAAGCTGTAAACATTGACACTCACTTTAACATCAGACCCGTGCACAATTTTGTGGGGCCCTCTGCAACTTGCGTGGGGAGCGTATAGGACCACCCCGATTACTTTACCTCCTTACATGGAAACATACAAATAAAAATTAGGCAGGCATGCCTTTTCCCCTTCAAAACATTTACACCAAGCTTACACCACCAAGCTTCTTAAAAATCATTTACGAAATGATCTGCAACGTTTCTTATTGTTGAAAGAGTACTGATTCCTTGTAACCGGGGTTAGTCTGGTTAATTATACATTAATGAGTAGTAATGTACTTAATACACAGCATGCTTCATGGTATTAGATAGATTACCAGAAATACCTATGAGACATAAAAGCAACACTGCTATTCCCACAAGTGCTTCATCAAATTATATCGCTGATTAAGCAGACTTTTTCTATTCAATGTAAATTTATATAATTTTTGTGTAAAAAAAAAAACCTCATTGTTAACAGCATTGTGCTATAATGTATCCCTCTAGGCGCCCCTAAACATACTCTTGATGGACACATTGGACAGAGAAAAAGAGACGCACACTGAATACCCTGGCATGTTTAAGGTGATTATCCTGACTGAAATTAATTACTGACCCATTGTGCTGATAAGTGTATCATAACTGACACCATATGGTAGACTGGCCCCATCAAAGGATTTCTTAGGAAACAATGGCCAAGGATTAAGGCTAAGACTTATTACTATCTCTTCCATCCCCAGTTAAGACTATAAAACACCTGCTGCTCCACTTAGGACTCTTGCCTACATCAACATATTTCCCTGGACACCTGGGAGAGATGTAGGTCCATAGTATCACTACCAGAATCACACAAATTAATTCAGGTAGGAAGATCTGTAGAAACAAACCCCTTAAATTTCAGGTTAGAGTTCCATTATTGTATTTGTGGCTGACATGACAACAATCCCCTTGTGAGAAAAAGGCTGTGCATGTGTGTGAAAGGTTTTTTGAAAGCATACTAACCATGGTAATCCTGCAAGCAGTACATAACAGATATGAAATTATGTTTTGTTTATGTATTAAATAATTACTCAGTGATAGTTGTCAATATTAGTCATTTTCAAAATATTCACCTAGTAAGCATAAGCAAACTACATGATTACATCACCTAAGCTTACAAATGAAAACATTACTTGTAGAAGTAAAGTAAAACCTGGCAAACACACAACAAATCAAAATGAAGAAACTGAAGACTGGAAGATCAATGTACAATAAACCTTTAATAAATAGTTTGTCATTAGTTTTTCCATATTTACATAATATCCACTATTTATTCATGTTGCCATTCTAATTTCTTGGCAAATTTTAGGCACACAGAGGGGGCCCAGGCCACAAACCACATTGTACTCAAAACAGGAGTGGCTAGCAGGAGAGAACTGTGTAACTGCACCTTTACTACTACTAATAAACCTATATGTGGCCATCGTCTTAAACACACATATATACATTTACTGTACATATGTACTCTTAGATGGTTTTGAACATTTAGGGCCACTTGCCCGGAAACTAGATGGGTGTATGTGGAGCTGATGTGTAGTCTTTCCTAGCCAATGTAGGATTGTTCACTTATACGTTGGTCCAATATTCTAAATAACAGGGAAAACTAAAGTAAAACGTTAATGGCCTCAAGTCCACCATCCCCTCATGAAATTATGCTATGTACTGCAGGCAAGTTTAATAACTATAATATGGGATGGTTGATTCTTATCTCAACACGGATATCTTTGATAGGAACATTCAATGACAAGTTATACGCTCGCATAAGTTATAGCCTCTTTTGAGAGAATTCAGCGGAAAACAGTAAAACGTTAAATGTAATTAAACTAGGTGAAATGTCTTTGCACAAGGAAAGGGTGGACATTTGATAAATTTCCAAACTAGCCACAATCTTGAAAGATTCCTACAAAAATAATTGGGTGAGTGTTAAAAAGCCATAAAAAAATAGCACTTGAAATTAATATTTGAAACAAAACAAGACAGAAAGTAATCACACAACTTGCAACAAAAAAAAAAAAGAAAAAAAAAAGCTTGGCACAAATATAAATCAAAGAAACTTCAGACCATGTACAGTTTCAAAGCCACTGTCCATCAATTTCAGGTCATGATTTGGTTAATTGAATGCACTTGAGGCTCATTTAAAAAAAAGAAAAAAGCGTTCAAAAGTACAACAGCAAAGGTATACTGCTAGCTAATACAGTATCTGAAGTTGCTTAGCTGTCTTATTCAGACATTGATCCATAACTGAACTTTTATTTCAGACCTGCAACCCCACCCCTTCCTCCCTATCTACGGCTTTTAAAATGTGAACTCAAAATGTTTCTTCAGGCTAATCCATTTTACAGCCAATAAACTATCCAAACACCACATCTGCAGTATTTTCTCTATTATACCACATTACAATAAACCTTGAATAATCTACGGCAGTAGCGCAAGTGATATTTTATAGTATTGAACATAATGATATTATTTCAAAGACATCTTAGAAACAATGTATGCCAGTGCTCACATAGATACCAGTATTTCAGCTCTAAGAAGTCCAGAGGCGGCAACAAAGACTTCTACCAACCCCGCTTTGAAGTCAAAATTTGTCAAACCTACGACAGAAGGAGAGCATGAGACAAAGAAAGAAACTACGCGAGAGAGGAATCAAATGTATCTTAAGGCTCCGATGGGAGCGATAGCAATAGATTACAGAGCCCCTCTCAGACCACAGTCTTCATATAGGTTACGTAATGTCAATAAACCAAGTCACTTCAAGGCAACATTTTGTCTTCTGAATAAAAACGTTGAAGCACAATTAGCCTTCAGTGTGCACACAGAAAAAATGCACCTCAAACTGTACTGCTTATCTAAAGGATGGCTGGAAAACACTGAACACGTCTCTGGCTAAATTAAGTGGTTTTTTTCTATCTTACCCAAGAAAATGTTCTGGGGTTGCAAGTGATATTAAATCAACGTATGGTCTTCAGAATGTTTCAAGTAGACCAGTGCCTTTTCATAAAAATATAAAATAAATAAAGCCAAAGTTTAAATTCTGTACTAATCCATGTCAATGGGAACAGCCTGTGACCTCTGCAAGGAATTGATCAACAGAGGCTCGATCCTCCCCATGGCCTAGTCGTCCCATCTTCCTGCAACACACCCAAGGAAGACCTGCTTTCCTATCTCGGACAAAACCCTGGTCACAACAAGTAGCATTACAAGAGAAGTTAGTTTGGGAAAGGGTGCTTGAGACGAGCATGACTAAGTCACACCACTCTTTACCTTCTGCTGGGAGAAGCCGCTGTCATAAAATGGGCAACAAAGGGAAACAAAAACTGACAAAAGGGCTTTAGTAACAATTTGAAGATATAGCCTTTCCCTCAAACCTCAACACTGGGGTGTGCTTGGGTTTCGTGCAGGGGCGAGCTGCTAGGTACCTCACCCTGTAAGGTCTCCAGAAACCCAGGTTCAGTGGATTTCAGTCCAGTCAAGTCACTTGCCATCCCAGCTGTGCATGCATGCATGCGCACACACACACACACACACACGCACACACGCACACACACGCACACACACACACGCATACATACACACCTCAACAGCAGTCCAAAGAAACTCAAACACAGTGTTTCTCTTTCTCTAAAGGACTCCATGAAAGTCCTCACACCGCCATGCTTTAAAAACAGTCTGCTCGGGAGCCCCCGGTCCACACTGTGCAGCTGACACGCCATCACAACCAGCCAACACAATGTCTCTGCACTCGCAAAAAGGACCCACACAATATGTCCTGGTGGGTGCGAGTGTAAGGCGTGTTTGTCTTTGCAAATGGAGAGCGAGAGAGAGAGAAAGAGAAAGAGAGAGAGAGAGAGAAAGAGCCGGTGGTGGGTCGGGGCAGGTGGATGTGTGTGACCCCATGCCCCTGAGCTTAGGTTATACACTGCTGTCCTCCAGTAGGGGCTCCTTGCCCTCGGCACCACTGCCTTGCGGGCTGTGGGAGTGGGTCTGGGCGCCGTTGCTGTGCTTCTTGTAGGCGCCAGGCCGGACGCCTGGGCCTGTGTGCTCAGGGATGAACAGAGCCACCAGGAGGGACAGCAGCACGGAGCAGGCGCCGAACAGGAACGGAGGCCCGGGGATAATTGCACTCTGGGCATGGAAGAGGAAGAGAGGGGGGGGGGGGGGAGAGAGAGAGAGAGGGTGGTGGTTAGGGTTACAGAGAACTGTGGCAATAGGGGGCTTAATGGGGTGATGGTAGAACGCATGGGGCGTTTTATGAAACCCAACATATAGGGGCCACGCATTCGCATTCTGCAATTCCCTCACCTCGTCGCTGGGGTTGCTGAGGTTAGGCTTGCCTGCTTTGTTGCCGTCCTCGTTCAGCTCCACGTGGAACAGGTAGAAGACAAAGCCGTAGAAGGCTGGGCCCAGGCCATTACACAAGCCCCGGATCCCCGTGATCATGCCCAGCACCACCCCTGGACAAACACCACACACACCCAGACATTAGCTTAATCCCTTTCCAAGGTAAGGTAGGTAGAGCACTACAAAAAGCTAAACGATAACTCTGATATTCAGATTATAGCTTCATGTTTAAACTGCAAGACTGAATCCCAACAAAATCTGTCTGGTCATGGCAGTTTAGGCAGAATGGAAACCTGACGACCATGAACCTTTGGATGATTGGTCTCCAACTCACCTTGCTGGTCGGGGTCGGCATTGCGGGACACGATGGCGCTGATGGCGGGGAAGGTGATGGTGGACATGGCCGCTACTGCTCCCGCTGCCCACATCATCCTTCAGAGAAACAGAGGACGGGTTTGAAATAAACCACGGTCTACCCTGGTTGCTCAGTGTAAGCCTTAGTTTGAGCTCTGCCGCAGTATCAACGTCAAACCCCTGCGAGTGGGTAAACTCTACACGAGTACGACTTGAGCTTTGGTCAAGGGCCCAGCTTCAGTGACAGAGCATCACTGACGAGAGAGAACAGAAACCCGGAGTTGTTCTGTGTTAAAGTAGACCTTCCAAGCCACTTGGATCCCACGATAGGACAACATTATGAACTTGTTTTAACAGACGTGTCGGCCAAGACTGTCTCGGTGCAGAAAAAGCAGACTTGATTTCCCAAGGGCCAGAACAGCTACTACTCTCACTGGCTAAATAGGCTGTTATGTCCTCAACCTAACTTCATATGGAATGAGCCTCACAACATGACCTATCGTGCGAAGCCCTCGCCCTCGGCTGCTCACAGCTTTGACAAGGTTGTGCTGCCCTCTGGTGATCTGACTGAGTAGAACAGGAAGTTACATAGTGTGAGTGTGCTCAAACAATCTAATCCCGAAAAAGAGATGAAGAGAACTGAAGGATGTATATATGTGTGTGTGTGTGTGTGTGTGTGTGTGTGTGTGTGCGTGTCCATGCTACTCACCATGGCTGGGAGCCAAAGCCGTACCAGGCGAGCTGCAAAATCTGGAAGCCCAGGCCGAGCAGAATAGTGTTCTTGTTCCCTATGGAGCGCATCAAGATCCCCAGTACCACCGTCTAACATACAACGCACGCGCACCCACACCCACACCCACACACACACACACACACACAAAGAGGTAATTGATGTAGCACACCAACAGGTAATTGCTCGGGCTGAAACATACAATAGGAAGGGTTGTGTGCATGCACATTGTTTTGGAACAGTCTTCCAGCTTTTTTGACACCCTTTGTATTGCAGCTAAAAAAAACAAAAAAACACACCACTCTACAATGATTTGCATTAACTGGTATATAATGGAATTTCATGTTGGGCAGAGTTGAAGTCATAAGGGATCGGCGGCAACTGACTGTTCTGTGAGCAAGCACCGCAACATGGACCATGAATCAAATGGGAGACGACTTCCATGCAAACAAAGCGTGTGCTATCGGTTGGTTCTATTATAATAGGCAGTTGTTGACCAACCTGAGCTAGTACGGTGAGGATTCCCACGACAGCAATGAAGGCCGCCACCGTCTCTGGGGTGAAGCGTATGACCTTAAGAGCAAGAAAATGTATCACACAGGCGAAAGCCAAGCAAGACAATCCAAAGCCACATAAAGAAAACTATTTATTTTTTTCCACATGTTCTCTAGACTTGAAACGACCATGGGGACAATGATATGATAAGGTAGTTTAAAACCAAATACTTGAAGAGCACAAGGCCTTTTCTGGTCTCTCTTGTGAACTACGTTGCCTGTCCCTCTACTGGTCCAACGCAGGGAAACAGATGCTGGGAGATTAGCGTGGAATTGACAATAGGCGAAGAGTAATGTATATGTAGGCAGTAAGGGGGTTGGAGGGGGCTGTACCAGGACAAAGGGGCTTATGGTAGGTGCATGGAAAAACGCTATACCCCAGGGATATTGGAATTTCAGAACAAATAAGGAAGGCTGACAGCGTTGTAAGTCTGTACTTTGAGTGCTGCCATATGTAGAGGTGTGTGTGTGTGTGTGTGTCTAACTAGTTCTCTTGACGCTGGAACCAAGATTAGCCCATGTTTACGAGACACCACATATTCCCGCTGTTTGAGGAGGGAGGAGATCCCTGATGTATTAGCTAAAGGATCCCACCCTGGTGTATTAGCTAAAGGCACCCACCCTTACCAACATCTATGACCACACCTACTGAAAATGTATGCAATTCTCACGGCTTGAAACTTGCTACTGCACTGCTATTTTAAACAACAAAACTAATTTAGACCAAAAGAATCAATCTCAATGCTAGGTTACACAGAGTAATGTGTCTGAATACTTCAGTAAATAGGATATGAGTTCATACATTTTTAATAAATGCAAACACATCATTACAAACAACTTCTTGCTTTGTGATTATGGGGTATAGTGTGTAGAGCAACTAGAAGAAAATACAATTGTTTTAGAATAAGACTGTAAAGATTGTGAAAGAAAATGTGGAGCGGTCTTAACACTTTCTGAATGTGCCGTACATGCAAAAGATACATGCCTGAGCCTATCCACAAGCCTGCTGGTAGTCTGGGCTCCTATCAAAGAACAGCTCCCTACATTCCTGTTACCCTCCCAGAGGCAAACATCATGTGAAAACGTAACATAAAAGAAACGAAACGATGTGAATGGACCCTTTACCAGGAATCGACTAAGGCGAGGTAATAGGCCGCTCGTGTATAGACAAGCTAGTTGCAATATTAACAATAGCTCATTCATCAGTTCATTACAGTTGCGCACTTATCAGTTTACTTATCAAGAGAGCAAAAGGAAATGAAGAGGGAGAGAGACAGTGTTGTACCTGTCTGAGATAGAGGAAGAAGCTGGAGTACTGTCCTGCTTCAGCGAGGTAGGACAAGAAAACCGTGATGCAGATGAGCAGCACTGTGGAGTCCTGACCAACTTTCCGCAGAGACTGGAGAGGGGGAGACGATGGAACGTAAAGTAACATTTTGGTCTTTTACTCTTAGTTTGGTTGTAATAAAAGCCATCCTAGAAAGATTTTCTCTTTAACAATATAAACATTTCTCATCTCAATATCACTATGAAAAAATTTGACATTAATCTTTTCATGAGGCACGTCTAGACCAAAGGGGGGGGGGGGGGGGTGTACGACCAGCATTGCCATTACAAAGGCCCTAAACTACACTATCAACACTTGCAAATCCACAGAGTGGGCAAAGTGCAAAGGAACAACCAAAAAAAAACACAACCCACAGCGAAGGGATCGGCCTGCTCCCAGGATATCGGCGCGCCCCAGGAGGCCGGCCTCATCTTCTCCGGTAGAGACTCAGGCACGGCCACTAGGATGAAGCATATGTCTAGCAGGGCGATGGCCGTAGCCAGGATGACCACCAGGGTGTCCCCGTAGGTCACAGACAGGTAGGCCCCGATGGCCGGGCTGGTCACAAGGGAGGCGGCAAAAGTAGCCGACACCTGAGGGAGGGAAGGAGGGAATCAGGATGAGAGAAAAAGAGGGTAATGAGATAGGGCGTCGAGGTCAGGCTGAAGGAAGGTTGCGCTCAAGACGACAAGACTGTGTAAATATAGCAAGTAGAATTAACACAAATGTAACCAAAATAAACCATTCCTCACAACCAAAATCACGAACATTCATATTTGACATGCCTATATATATATAGGCGAGATTAAAATATAAATATATATATATATATATATATATATATATATATATATATAAATAAATAAAAACAGAACATAGCACTGGCCTTACCAAACCGTATGCCGTGCTCCTCTCATGCTCTTGTGTGATGTCTGCCACGTAAGCAAAGATCACTGAGAAGGTAACGGCAAAGACGCCGGACATGGAGATGACCGCAAAATACCACCTGGATGGGGTTGGAGGGGACGACAATGTGGGGAGAGAGGGAGGGAGAGACGGGGTCAGAGAGGTCCTTGAGTTGGCTCGCTTCGCATCTGCTGGATTCACCGAAAGTAGCTCTAGTAAACAGTATCAAGGCTTAAATGGCTTTGTGATGAGGAGTGTTTGAACGGATGTAAACTGATCCATCACAGACAATCCGCTTAGGGCTTAAAGCCTCGCCATAAGGGGCCTTCAAGTGGTGTGAAACAAAGACAACACCTCACCACACAAAGGCTAGGCCTCCTCAAATGGACAGCCACTTGAAACCCCATTTGTTTAATTAACGGCGCACGTGAGGGACTTTGAGGAAGACTTTGGCTCACCAGGGGCTGATCTTCATCAGGGGGATGGGGGCACAGGTGAAGAAAACCGTTAGCAGCAGAAAGGATTTGCGTCCCCAAACGTCTGACAGAGCTCCAATCAGAGGAGCGCTCAGAAACGATAACAAGCCCTGAGGAGGGAAGGGAAGTGGAGACAGAGAGAGAGAGAGAGAGAGACAGATGGTCATAGAAATAACGCGTGAGAGAGAGAGAGAGAGAGAGAGGGAGAGAGTATGTTTGCGGTGCTACAGATTAAAAGAAGACGACAGCGGTGCTTCAGTTTAACAAACATGGACAAGGAGATACACACAAGCACTGCTTCTACACCACCACTGAAACCTGATCCACACAGTAACCTTTGAGCAGAAACCAAATTTGCCATAAAACGAAAGGTACGCGCTCGAGATTAAAATGTAACCCTGACAACTAGATGAGGTCGTCACGCCACTGTTCCACGGGCGCAAAACAAACAGGTGGCACACAAGACCCATGGGAAGTCACAAAGCTGTGCGCGTGTGTGTTGTCTTACCTTAACGCCGTGAATGAGTCCATTCATCAAGAACGTGTGCTGGGGGAATGTTTGGTGTAATACCTGGAGATGAAACACAGATCAGACATCATGGTCTACTCCTCTCAGTGCGTTGGAAAAGGTCACACCACAAACAATGACCTAGATTAGAGCAACTCACTGGTTTACACATTGCTATTTTAACCAATAAAATATGAGGTTATCACAACTTGATGCTTCTTTTTCACGACGTGACGCAACATTCAAGTGTTTCTGATACATTTCTCTTTAACGCCGTAACATGGGAAGTAGACTCTGTGACCACAGTGTAAACCAGAGTGCAGGGGACAGTATCTAACCTTTAACCATTGACATGAAGAAAAATTAACACTCGGAACTGAAAAAATTATGTAGCTTAGCACTATCATGGGAGAGGAAGAGAATTGATCGGGCAGTGAGGGTGGACTCTGACCCACTGGATCCAAATGGAGGCCACTTTCTCAGCCCTCCTTTGGGGCATAATCCTTCTCTCAGGTTGTCAATATCTGGTAGAGAAGGAGTGATTTGAGGGTGTGTGAGTGATGGCCTGCCCCTTACTTAATCACCACTGTGATGCCTGTGTCCACCATCAACAGCTATCCATTTATGGCACGATGCACCCACTCACAGTACACACACACGTACACACGCACGCACGCACGCACACACGCACGCACACACGCACGCACCAGTCCCGACAAATATTCCAATTAGCCCAGGTTGCCACGTTAAAGACGTGGTTTCTGTGGGTGCCATAGAAGACTTGACTGGTCCTTCTGTTTCCCTCTCTGTGAGCTATCCTCCCCCTCAGTTCCCCCTAACAATTCATTCTTTGTTTGGTGTATTTGTTGAAAATGTCCACTAGCAATTAGCCTTTACCATGGGGGATTAATGGAGAATGTTGAATGTTTTGCTGAGCGTCAAGCAACATGGATAATTCAAAACGAATAAGTGTTATTGGGAAAAACTGGATTAACTAAATGAATGTCATAACCTGATAGAAAAACATAGAAGCAGTTGATCTCTATAGTTCGATAGGTGTGCCCTACAGTTTAACAGTCTAGACCTACACTTCACTCCAGACATGAGCTCAGGGGCATGTGATTGTACTCTTGTCAAGTTCATGTGCGGGCAGAAACTAAAAAGGGTCCGTATATAAATCAATAACATGGAGCTCAAAGTCCACAGAATTGGCATGGAGAAGTATTATTGACACTGCTAGCAACACACTCCCTCTCCTCACATGAGGACACATGGAGCAA
Organism: Galaxias rostratus; assembly: GCA_036024795.1. Lineage (NCBI taxonomy): Eukaryota > Metazoa > Chordata > Actinopteri > Galaxiiformes > Galaxiidae > Galaxias > Galaxias rostratus. The sequence continues at coordinate 23,352 of JAVQJS010064863.1, read as the reverse complement.
GACTGAGAGCGCTAAACGGGGTTCAAGTAGGCAGTTTCAAGCCTCAATTACCGTTCCTTTCGCAAAGATCATGCATGACCATACAAGTTTCTAAATCACAAACTATTTCCTATCACAAGATGAGGACTAAAATGACGGGACATAGCATTACATGAGGACTGTCTATTAATTAAGGAACAAGCCAGTTCCATGTGAGCAGCAAAGTAGCCCTCCTCATTTATTTGCTCTCCAGCTCAAAAACGCAAACCCTGCCATGCCCAAAAACCTGAAGGGCAAGAGACCCACACTAAAAAGATCCACAAAATCAATTTAAAAATTTGACACTATTGGACAGCGCATGAAATTGATTTGCAAACATTTGTTCATTTCATATGTTTTCTTTTCTTTTCATCGTCAAAAGGAAAATTCTTGTAGAGGACATACTTCTGGGAGGGCAGGGATTTTGGGACACATAGACACATACATTGACTCAGATCTAAAATATAATGCATGTCTATATATCCTTTCTGGCAACTGACAAAAACGAACAGCCGCTGTCTATAGAGGTAAGTGGCATGTGTGGCTATACTGACTACAAATACAGTGAAGTGCTATGACAACACACACCGCGCTCTCGCTCTCTCCCTTTCCTCTGTCCCACCCTCCCTCCCTTTAACAAGTAGTGGAGAAACAATACGCTGTTTGATGCGATTTTCCTCAGTCAATTAGCACCAGCCAAAGGGTCTGGCGACATAGGACTCCCTCATTCACAAAACAAGAGTGCGTCATCTGGGACCGCCATTACGATTAAATTATTCATAGATGGTGGTTGGCTCTGTCTGCTTCGAGGCCATGGGAAATGTCACTCCCTCACTGAGTAGATGCAGTGAACTTAAAAGGAGAAGTGGTGGGAGGATGAATGCAATACACACAGGGCAACTTATTACACTAGGAAGTGCCTCTCTCTGGGAGTGGCATGGTGGAGTCTAACTTACCGTAAGCATTGGGGTGGTGAGAAGGCCCCAGGCAAAGAACTCCAGGAAGATAACAACCACAGCATGGTAGACACTGGGCTCGCCTATCCCCTGAGGCTAGCAGAGACAGAAGGGAGAGAGGCAAGTGAACAATTAGCTGTCAAGTGCATGCTAATGGTAGAGCGTAAACAGCAGCTCTGGGCTGGCAGACTTGGGGGGGAAAAAAGTGCGCTGGTGTCCATTTTCAGGGATGTGCTGCCCTTGTGCCCATAAGTCTGTGTCACCTGACAACTTGGGGTCAGCATTCAATCATAAACAATGTTGTCAGGAAGGATTTAAACACAATATAAAATGTGGGTTATTCTCATGAAACTGCAAATCAAAAATACATTTCAGTTGGTAAAACCCAACTCAAACTACAGAAGCTAAACGGTATAACTAATATATATAACAATATATATTAATATTAATATAATAATATTAATATATTTAAACAAAATGACACATTTCCAAACAAATATAACCCCACCCGCAGACCATTCTTGTTCATTATGGTAACATGTGTGATGATGTGGGTGAGAAAGCTATGCTGACGAGACCTGTCGGAAAGAATGGTGAAGGTGTAAAAACCACAGCGGTGGTAATAAAGTCAGCCAGTATTAGCTAAGGAAGCTACAATACTTGGGTTTTCAAAACGAAATACTATTTCCCACTTATGAACTGAGCACAGGGTCCACTGCTGAAATGGGGAACTAGCTAGTCACATTTGTAATTTCAAAAGTTACACCGCCCACACTCCTGTCAATCATTAAGGCTGTGCAATGCTATATAGATTGTGCTCATTCAAAAGAATACAACAAGGGTTAATATCATTATGATGATCAATTATAATAATAAAACTCATTACAAAAGGAAGAAGAATATAGATGTGTTCCAAGTCGACCGGCCCTCAAAGGGCTAAGCCGTAACTTGATGGGTCTTAGCAAGCCAAACCACAGCCATGATTTGATGACAATGAATTAGCGCTGCCGGTAAATTCTAACCTAGCAACAAGAAGAGTAGTAAGTCTGAAATAACAAATGTATTAACTGTGGACCACGTCCTTTGATTTATTCCAATGAACCAACAAAGACGTGTTACATGTGTCGACAAACTCAATAACTAATAGATGCCATTAAAAAGTTTGTATACGTTGTCTGCAAAAGCAGAGCTGCCATAGCTATGTAACACAACTGTCAACACCATACCCAGTAGCAGTTATGCATTTGTCATTTGGAAGACACTTCATAAAAACTGTGGCATGTAGACGCATAACGCCTGGCTGAGAAGATGACAAGAAAATGTCTGAGAGAAATAGGTTAGCAACTCATTGATATAATCAGTTTAAAATAATTTTAACAATTGATGGTCGGAATCGAAAAATGCATCGCTCCTCGCGTTAGCTTTGCTAGCTAACGAAACAAGCGAGCAAACAGCCTGGGCTGACGTGGGTAAACGATGTAGTGAGCTAGGCGGCCTGTTGATGCTATTTTAGCTTGCTAGCCAGATTCACACCACCAGTTATCTGGTTAGAAACTCGTCACTTGGACAGAAACACCACATGGTATACTTAAATTATTTTTGAGCAACAAAGTAACATAGCTAACATCAGTAAACAAGCTATTCAGCTAGCTAACTAATGAAGGTAGCTAAATAAATATTTAACTCACACTGCCTCCATCTTTTATAATAATTTTCTTGGCTAGGAGAATGCTGCGGTTCAGCCGCTTTTTCTTCTTTTTCTCCCCCGTCATTATTAACTTATGTCCATTCTTGTTGTGGTAGGGATAATTTTTGGACCAGGTATGACAATTAATGACAATCAATTACTTTGTCTTGCTTTCTTTACTTCGTTATCCAACTAGCTTTTTGCAGGCTAAATGATTACCCATCCCCACCTCACTTTGACCCGTCTTCCTGGACAAAAAGAAACCCGCCTATGTGCAAGATACCCAGCGCCAATTGGCGGGTGATAGAAAGCGGAAATGTAAACTGTGTGTCTGATAGGTTTATTAAAACGTTCGTACACTTTTTTTATTTATCAAGAAACAGTTCCTGTCAGACAATTCGACGTTGAACAGCCATACGATGGTGTGCAGTTTTTGCTTTCAACATTTTGAATGTTTTGTACTGGTTGATGTTTTGTTGAACGTGTGCCTACTTATTATGATCTAAAATCACCGCCCTGCATCCTGACAAGACTTTAGATACCAAGACGTGAGAAATGGATCATTTATGCCAGATTTGTTAAAACAAGTCTGTACATTTTGTCTACTCTAGTCTAGATGAGAGAACGCCGACTACCTAAATAAATTACAATACGACGTAATATGAATGATTTATTATTTTTTCTGTGTTAGACGTATAAAACAAAATTGTCGATAAGGATACATTACATACTGCAAATAATATAACATGCATCACAAAATAGCCATTTTTATTTTAAAACGTCGATGATCAATGATTGACAAATCACAGTAAATCCATGCAGTCTTAATATAGGCAGCAAATGCTAAATCCAGTCCAACTCTGTACAGCCAGTTTGAATTTGTTGCTATTGTTTACGGCAAAACAGGATTTTACCAGACTACAGTGAAATGAAGCATAAATATAGGCAGATAAACTGTCTAAATCCATACAATTATTATAATAATAATGCAAATTCCTACAATGTTCTGATATGCCACTGGGCATAACACGTAATGGAGAAATATAACACAAAAGTTAAAAACCCTACTTACGAGAAGAAACCGTCTGTCACATAAAAATAGCATTGCAAACTGCTATACACGTTACATTTTAAAATAATTGTAGATAGAACTGTAGACAATATATTTATATTTTTCCGACTCAAAGCATGTACTCATAGTACAGGATATGTTTAAGCAATATTCATGTATTACCTTTAATTGTGTAATTGTAAATCGGGCTCTTGCAATGTGATTTGGTAGATTACAATAACAGTGTTTCCTTTATTTTTTTGATGGTGAGCTTGCAAACAAAGCATCCACACATTTTATAGAAACGTGTGTGACTTGGCTTTCAGCGTCATCATCACCATGTTACAACAGGAAGTCTCCACTCAAATTCCGTTTCTTTTTTGTGAGGTTTCCATCAGAAACGATCACACGTTAAATAACCATCAGCTAGGAGACACTCAATTTCCTCCACAGATTGAATCTGTAATAGGGTACCAACCCAGCAAGAGGGCACTCTTCCATTGCTTTTACTTATTACAAGCAACACTCATTCTCAAGTCCTCTGTTAGTGTATTACTCAAGCATTAGATATCCTCATCTATGAAAGGAATTTCTAGGTCGTCACAGCTCTCATCAAAGCTTTTGGTTTGGACTTTTTTGGTGGAAGTGGAAAGTGAGAGGGAGCTTATATAGTGGTCTTGTCCAGGGATTGTGCCCAAAGATTGGGTAAAATCTTTCTGCTGTGATGACTGGCCCTCTGCTGATGTCCACATATTCTGTCCACTATTTCGACCTATTGTACTTTTCATTCTCTCAGCCAAGTTAGCAGGCTTGGGTGGGCACTCAGGCGACGGCACATTTAAGGAAATATTTGTTTTTTCTGGAAAATAAATTCACAATTTGTTAGATCTTGTAGTGCTAATGCAGCTTCAGTATCCCATGGTGGTCCGGCCTAGTGTCTACATTGATTTAAAATCCAATTATCAAATTTTGTGAATGACAGTATGCAGGATTACACCATCAACTAACATGTATTACTATAATGGTATATATGAGGTTGTCCTATGTGTGTGATCAACAGATACAACTGGATACAAATCAACATTCAACTAAGGATGTTAGAAGTCAGCCCTCGACCTATTTACTGACCTTCTGTGTCTAGACTAAAGAAACGCTCTTCTATTAGGCTGTCAAAGCTGACACACGACTGGGAGTCCAAGTTGTCACAGTCAGAGTTCTCCTGCTCCAATTCAGGCAGCCTCGATGCCAGCTCCTCTCTGCAAAAACACACCACAATGTCAAGTTAAACACCTCTGCTATCAGCATGAGCCCTACTTAACTAAGAACAATTAAAAAAGGATTTAAACTCACTTTACTTGCTTGATGGACTTGATCCTTTCTACAAGATTTCTCTCATCCTCAAAGTCTGATGTACCAGGACCACCTTGTTCTGATCGTTTTTCAAGAACCTTCAGACAAATCCAAAACCTCTTAAACATCGGTTTAAATGAAAAAAATATATTCTGTTATATTTACTTCATATGTATTAAAAAATAAAATGTGAGGTCTGGCTGTTTTCGTCCATTTATTGCCATATGTAATTTACAATAGATATCAAATATTGAATTTGTACTGTGTTTTGTCTCTTCAGTTTTAGCTGGTTAACCGCCAGGGTCTCTGCATACTCGAGCTGTTGGATGTCCTCCATCTTCTCATTGTAGCGTCTGCATTGTTCAATAATGAGGGTCTCCACACACCTGAAGAAAACATTGCAATACACTATTACGAATGCCTAAAACTTCTAACTCTATACATAGATATATAGATATATTAGGCATAGTGTACACTAGTTACCTTTAAAGTTAGCTGGACATGATATAAATGCGTTTACGTTGGCTATGATTAAACTCACAGTGTGGTCTTGGAAACATCCTTCATGCCTAGGAAGGGATCGTCCACATCAGGAGAACGCATAATGCAGGGGGCAAATACAATAGCCAATGAGTTGGAGTTCATTCGGTTGTGCTCCTCCTCTTTGGCAACTCTTAAAAACAAAAACAATACCAACAAAAATGTGATAATATTTATTGCACTTCAATCGGCATTGTATAAATTCCTTTTTGAGTTCTGATTGTGAGGCATCACCTAGTTTCATTTTGGCAAACGAGAGGTCACTGCAATACAAAAGATCCCACTGAGTTGAGTTAAAAGCTCAAAATGCCCTTTGTACCTGACAAGATGAAAGATGAGTCTCTCCAATGTGTTGTAGTTTGCAGGTGGAAGTTCTTCCAGCTTTTGGTATACAGCCTTCAGTCGTTCAGATTTCTCTGGTAACTCTGAATTATAGAAGATCAACATTGAGGCAAAGTTTGGTGAAGACAAGCACTGGTTGAACAGTATGTTCATAGAGTGAACAGTTCGCTAACACACTCACCCACAGCTTGCAGGAAGTCGTTGTAGAGGCCATAGGTTATAAGTGGGTCAGGCAGTTCCCGAAGCCACCGTTTGACCAGGCCTGTGATGGTGTGGATGGCATAATTCTCCAGACTCACTGACTCTGGATCTGACAAAAGAAAGACAATTTAACTATGATGATGCGCATTCTGTAAATTATTTTAACATGGTTCTTCATATCACATATTCTGTTAACAATGCAAAAGGTTTCACAGGCCCCGTACCTGCGTTGAGTAGCTGAAACAGTTCTTTGGCGTGAAGAGCTGAGCCGGACTTGCGGTAGATTCCCTCAGTATAGAGGCCATTCATCTCAACATGACTCAGCAACATCTCCACAACCATGGGCACTGGATTAGTCTTACTGGTCAGAACACAAACATCAACCCCAAAGTGATGCGAGCCAGGTCCACTTTTATTCTGCATATGTACAAGGAAAACACACACACATGCACACAAATAACACAAAGAGTAAGGATGTGCCAAATAGAGACAAAAGGAAAAATCCCTTCATATATCGTTGCTGGATTAAATTACCTTTTTGCCATAACGTGTTGAACAAGCAGTGATTATTCTGGCGAGACATTTCTTGTGGCACACCATCTTGCAGGCTTAAAGTCATGGGCAGAGAAATACAAAGAGACGAATCACACACGTAATCTATATACTATAGCCTGACTGCGAAGCTTTCCAATCATAGAAAATGTGTGAATGGTTTGAGGACACGTTACTGTGGCACAATCTCCATGACGAAACGATGACCTGTCGCACCGAGCACAGATAAACGGACACATATGTGTTTCAACTCACCACCACACATGTACGCTTTCTCCATGCCCCAAATGTAGGAGCCACAGAGGTCACAGGACTGCATGATGTTCACCTGGTAGGTGCTGAACATGTGACCCAGAGGGCTGTTGGGCTGTGGAGAGACAACGGCCAGCAGAGAGAGAGAGGGACATTTCACTGGATTGACCAGCCTGCATCTTCAGAATTGTCAGCATGTTTTTAGACATAGTTATGGTAGAGTAGTGCGCACAAGTTTTGCTTTGTATTAGGGAACTCATTTTGTATTTTAATGCTGGTTTGAAATCAATAAATACATTCTGTTTTTGATTTTAAAAAGAAATCATGCGTTTTTTTTATTATTTTTTTTAGATGGGAATGGTACAGATTGAAGAAAAAAAAATCATAGCCACCATAATCATCTTTAATGATTTTAAGAAAAACAATTGAACTTACACATGGGTCATTTTTCCTCTTCTTGGGCTTCTTTGCAGACTGGATAACAAGTTGTCAACATTAGTGCAAACACGTAATGACCGGATCAACTAAAATCCACATCCAATAGCATTTCACATAACAGTTCAGTTACATTGTGCATTGGGGAAAGCAAGAAATAATCATTGTTGCGGTTGTAAGCTACCTTGATGGGCTCTGCTTCTTCCCGTTTCACCTCGCCCCTTATGAAACCGTCCAGGACAGACTGGAACAGGTTCACCACCAGCTGGATATCAGAAGTCTGTTTTGGCCCCGCTAAACTGGCAACTTTGTTTTGGTAGCCCATCATTAGACTCTTGTAGGCAATGCGTGGATTCTGTTGGCCAACCAGACATATTTCATTTAGTTGCTAATTTAGTTGCTATATTAATCAAATATTTGCCACTCCAAACAATTTTTTAATAATGGGTTACAATTATTGATTTTACAGTGTCAAGTAAAGCTGTCCCAAAATAAAAAGTCTGTGAGGAGAGATGTTTAAAAGAATGCAGGACTCACAGAAACAGAATACATGTTTTTGATGGTCTTTCTGAACTGCATGGTAGCTGTGACAAAAACAGTCTCGGGTCCTGAAAGCTCCTTTGTCCTACTTTTCAAGTCATTTACCTGTGAGCACAGACACAAACACACACAGAAACACAGCAAATATGAAGGATAAAAAAGATACATTTCAGAATGATTAATCTAATAATCTAAAATATAAATCACTAATAATTCTAAATTATCTACATATCGTTTCATGTCCAGCATCGAATCAAAATAAGACATTAAATACATTTGTGTTTTTTTCATTGGTATTGAAATACCACTGGAAGTGGGTGCGCCATAGATCTGTGGCAGAGTAAAACCCAGGTCTGACCTGGTTGCCCAGGAACTCGTCAAGGTGATGCAGCTCCTTGGTGTCTGTGATCTCCCGATCCAGTGCAGCATTCCACTGTTCCGCCCGTGTGGCCCGGCTGATTTTGATGGTGGGGTTCCGTTGCAAATTATTGCTGTTTGGGATCGAGGCCCGATAAGCATATAAGGAGTGGGTAGGGGAGGTGGCTGTAAGAAATGAAACCCATTTTGAACATTTAATAGCAGGAAAATAAATATGAATATCCTATTTCAAACAGTTTGCTTGGGTTGTATTGCTCGGTTAAAGAAAATAGGTCTACTCTAATATTAGCATTAGTAAATTGAACCACAAGTTACAGATATTTCGAGTATGAAACCAAGTGAGGGTACCACCTTTCTGTGCCGAAGTCTCGTTTGTATGAGAATCTCTTGCACGCCTTTTGAGGATCTTACTGAGGAACCCAAGCCTGGAGCCAAGAAGGGATTAGAAAACACTCTATATGCCAATTTGTACCGTCGGAGATTTTTTTTTTAGTTAAATGTAGTACATTTCTTTGTCACTGAAAATGCTATACCTTTCAGGGGTAGAATATCTGTTGTGGACCGAGCTCGGGATGTCATTCTTCCCAAGAAAACTCAGTCGAGACCCATCCGTAGCTGTTGGAAGAGTATTATACTGTCCCAAAAAAAAGCACAAATACACACAGTCCACACGTTAACATATGGGATCATACTAGCCAAGCAATGTAGAAATGTGCCTTGAAAAATAAAAGGTTCCCCATCCGTTCATGCTCCTTTCTCATTGTTCCATACTGGGTACTTTGAGGCCTCAACTTATTGCAAAAACTGGCAGCTTGACAGTTCCACATCATATGTGCTACCCAGCTCTAGCTGTATCCAAGTCCCCTCCATAAAATATACCACTATAGCTCACCCACCACCTAAGCCCCACATTGAGTATAGTCCAAACAAATTGTGCAGGGGAGTTGGAAACTGTCGCAAGCAAGACGAGTAAGAACAGAAACATGCCAACTCAACATTTTTGAGGTCATTCCAATCCGTCTTCCACCAGAGTCATTTCCTGATTTTAACCATAACACTTTCAGTTTTATTGGTAATGCAACCTCGAGTATAGTGATATATTAGGGATGATTTATTTTCTTATTTTCCTATCAATCTTTTGAGATTGTTTTCATTACCGAGTACTGAGCAACAGATTAGGGCCTCACACCAGCACCAAGCTAACAGTCATGGCTTAGGCCCCAGCTTAGTTTTTGAGTCCCCGAAGCCCGGGCAGAACAGTCTCCAGAGCAGCAGGCCCCAAAAGCATACGGCAAACCTGCCCACCTATCAAGACGGGAAAATACATGCAAGTTCTGCATGCAGTGTACCGCGTCAGCCAAAGGTTCTCTGACGGTCACCACTACCTTGATGCTTGGTTGGCCATCCACTCTAGACGAATGATTGATGCTGGACCCTAATGGGCTCATGGGGGGCAGGGGGAAGCTCCAATATTCACTCTCCTTGGAGCCTGCATAGTCAAACATCAGCCCGCTGCGGGCGTGGGCTAAGCGGCGTTTGTGTTTGCGCCGTTTGCGGAGGCGCACCTTGTTCTAAGAAGGCCAGGAGAGCAGTCATGAGAAAGACCCATAACAGTCAAAGGTCTAGGACGCCTCGAGTCTTAGGCCGGTCAACAGTAGAATTATGTGCTCAAATATCCCTATTCCAAACATGGATGAGAGGAGCTAAGAAAATAATTTGGTTGAAGTAAAATTAGGAACAAATACAGTCCAAATGGACAAGTCTTTGAAGAAGATCGACGGTACCTCAGAAGTAGGGGAGGAGTCGGAGCCTGAGGTGCTGAAACTTGAAATATCATCAACTGACATGGACATCCCTTTGCTCCTATATGAAAGAAACAAAAAAACAAAGAGGCCTAAACGATGCATAAATAAATAAAACAAACAGTAAAATAGTAAATTATCCTATTCATCCTAATCTAGTCACTGTCCTTTAATAGAATAGCTCTATATTGTTTAGTGACAGGAGAGAGAGATGGAAAGAGTAAAGGTTAGAAACACCATAAGAATGGCATACCGCAGTTCCTCCATTTTGGTATTTTTTGGCAGGCCTACTTTGGAACAGGGTTCAGCCGCCTGTCTCTTCTTCTCCTTCCATCTTTCAGCCATCTCTTTAATCTCCTCGTCTGTCTTGGTGTAGCGCTGCAGGGAGCCAACATGGTAAGCGGAGGGGTTGGTGGAGTCTCGATTCATGCCTTTCTCGCTGTCCAAGGGGACAGAGAAGGGTCGTGTAAGGGGTGGTGGTGGTGGTGGTGAATATGGTGGGGGCCCCCTGTCATCCTGGTTAATTCCATCTGATGAAGGGTTTTGGGATACCAAAAGTGGGTCTGGGTGCTGGCTCCGGTTGGGGCTGGGGTCCAGACACCGCTGCCTCTGCAGGTCCTTCTTGTCAAGCCTTCTCTGGGGGGGAAAAAGGTCAGCCTTTTTTCTCTCCCTCCTGCTTCCCGTCGGGTCTTCTTCTCCAGGGTCTCGCCCGTCTCTAAAGTAACACATATCATGAAGCTTTTAAATTGGCACATGAAAGTAAACATTCATATGCTTGCACATTTCTTTAACACTTAAAACGTTTTAAATTAATGACCATGTGCCTTTTGTTCGCATGGGATAAATTAGCAATACTTGCCAAAACACGCACCTTACCATAACTTAAGCGTGTGCTCTGAGGATTAGATGCTGGAATATTATAATGTTAGCATTATGCAAAAGATATCTCTTAAGTTACCTCTTTTCTTCTGACCGGTTCTTCACCAGAGCATTTAATTGCTTGATGCTGGTACGCTGGCGAAGGTATTCTTCCCTCTCATATGAGCCTCGCCATGCTTCCTGGATCACTAAAGCAGTTTGGCATCGTTTCTCTTCACAAAACCCACGCCAGTATTTCTGTAAACACAAAAAGCAAAAACAGATTGGCACTAAATAACAAACAAATAGTATAATGAATCGCCATATGGTTACAAAGGTAAATATTAATCTATTGTATAAGGGACCTGTAGAATTGTAACAGCATCTTTCTTTTCCTGAAAGTGTTTACGGATCAGGCAGGCACGGAACCAGCGCTGTAGAATGATGATGTTACGCATCACTTCCTTGTTAAGGAGGTCTAGGAGATGCTGTCGCTCCTGCTCCTTGAGGAAGACCTAAGATGGACAAAGTTGCTTTCTTGAATTGCTCATGTTTTAGTGCTTCCATTCTGTTAAAATTTGGATAGAGGATTCGATTAAGGATAAACATATATTACTCTGTAAGGTGTTTATTACATAACGTACATGGGACCTTAAGACCATCTTTGCTAATTTGAAATAAACAAAATAAATTAATGAACAATACCATTGTCTTTCCTATCTGGTAGGTGTTTTTTTGCAGGCCTAACTTCTGAAGAAGTTTTGATATGACCTCTGGTGCCATAAGTGCTTCATTTGGTAGCAACACTCTGAACCGCTCAATAAATTCCTGCATCGAGAGAAAGAGAAATGTCGCTACTGAATCTGATCAAAAAAATTAAATAATTATCCAAGACCTAAACAGTTGACCATTGCAAAAATTGTGTAAGTTAGTGGACCCGTTTGTTTGGAGGCTAAAAAGTAAAGTACCTGAAAAGTAAACTTTGCACTGTAGCCGGACTTCTGGATGCGAACCGTATCAAGCATGCCTGTGTATTTCACTTGCTGTAAGACCAGTCCAGCATCAAAATGCATCTCCGTCTGCAATAAATATCCATACAATTCAACTTTCACCATGGTTTTTGTGAACGTTTCAAATTACAAAAACGTACTGTAGGAGGCAACCAATAATAAGTCCAGAATGACATACTTTCTGAGTGTTCGAACGAATACAGCGAACAAAGAACGGCTCCGCTTTCCCCACTGTCTCAAGCAGCTTATTGAGGGATGCCTGAGGAGAAAAGAGACTCCAGTCATTTCCCAGCTCTCATTGTGTTTTACTTAAGCTTATCAACAAATCCTACCCAAAATGAGAGCTGACATAAAGGTCAATATATAGCTATACAAAACATTAGAATGTGGTATAGAAATGCAAAAATTTCAAAGAGGAAATATACCTGGAACTGAGCACCAATGCTGGGGGGTTTCTTTTTCTGGTGGGGGTGAAGAATAGCCTGGGTCGTCCGGTCGTGCAGGGTCAAACTAACAATGTGTTTGAGAGAAAGTGAATCCATAAGATTCTGTGGGACACAACACAACAGTGTGACTGAGCAGGGTATTTCTGAAGAAAAGAAAAGCACACAATGTTACAGCACAGAAGTGACAGCATTAATATTTAATATACCGCATCAGCCAGTGTCCAATTTTGCATTAAAACCGAGCAGTAGCGTGGCTTTCATCAGTTCCTCTGTTCTAATAATAATAATAATTATAATGATAATAACAATCCAAACAAAGACCATATATGGATGAGAATCCTTGAGAATGGATAGAAAATATCTATTTGTCCCCAAAAAGTTGTTTTCAACTGTGTATTTGATTCTAAATAGCTTTTGTTTATAGAATCGAAGTCCTGTAAGGCAGAAAAATTATAAATAAAGTCCTTTTTCTATAATGATATAATTGAAACTGCATTGTTCCATATAAGAAAGGGTTTAAACTCTCCAACAAACAATCCAACAAAGACAGCATTTCCAAGCAATCATCTTACCTTTGGAATGAGCTGCTTGTGACGATGGCCTCGGCTCTTCCTGCAGTGGTTAGACATACATGGGATTTGATTATCTATATAGGACTGCCAGAGCTAAAGCTATGTCAATGAGCAGATGCAAAGCACTCCGAAGAAATTAAGTTGATAACACATACTTCCTATTCTCGTAGTTGGCAAAGATGTCCTCGAACACTTCCAGAGGATGGTCTTGAGAACGATCAAAAGAGAAATCCAGAGTGGGGCTGTAGATGTAGTGCAGACACAAATCGCAAAATTATTATGTAATGCATCGCCAAAAGTTATAGTTATGTATATATATTTTTTTGGCCCCATTGAAATGAATGGCGAGAGACATTTCACTGGCCTATTCCAGCATCTAGCGTTGATGTTAAGTTGTCGCAACAAGAAGGTTGTGGCTGATGTTATCCGTAACTTGCTTAGGCAATGCAATCTAGCTAAACTAAAGGATGAAGTTATCAGCACTGCTCTGAAACAAGTGTCATTGTTCCCAAAGCAACAACAGGCACTATGACATGAAAGGTTTTTTCCTAATGCTGTTGAATCAATCATATAATATATATTTACTGTTGCCTTGGTAGACAGAATTTTAGCAAGATTTGGAGCTCTCAAGGTTACGTGTTAGCTTGTTCAAATTTTACTGTAATGGTCTGGCATTTGCTACAAATTGCACAGACATGCACAGACTCAGAGCAGGAAAAAATCAACATGAAATAGGAAAGATGAAAGACGGCAAGGAGAATTTGTAAGTGACAAAAAAGTTGTATGTGAATTGTTAAAAAGTAAAACAACCAATGCCTTGTCAGATACAATTGAAAAATGAGCCTCCCCTCCAAATTTGCTCCCTCAATTGAATAGTATGAGGTAGCCCTATATGACAGTGTGAAATTACAGCTCATGCTCTGTTTTTAACTAACTAGCATACTTTTTTTAACACATTAAAGAATTACTGGTGAAAGCCTGCCCTTGTTGAAAATAGACTATTTCATCATCATATGTGTCCCCCAATATACTATGACTAAGAAGCACCAACGATCCAGCGGTAATATGCCCCCTTGTCATTAAAAAGGGTGCAGACTGCAGTCCACTTGTGCAGCAGGGGGGTAGGTACTGCGCTCTAAGACAGTCAGTCGAAAAACTGCAATGCATCACGTTGCATTTGCCCAGGAAAATGCATTTCTAGTTTTAAATCGAGAGGATATATTAACTAAATGTTCTTCTATGTCTTGGCCTGTAGAGAGCCATTGGTGGTTGGTTCACGATTACTCTTGAGGGGATGCCCATGGGATGCTGCAAATTCTCCCCACGAATATCAATACGCACTGAAGGCAAACTATTTTTTTTCATGTACATGCATTTATGAATAGTAAATATAGAGAAAGGGTGTAACGGTATGGTTGAATCCATCTTCATACCTGGATAATCTGTCCAAAGCAATGCTGGGTCTATTTTTTATTTCTTTTAGAGAAGATCTGGAACGTCGTCTATTCAGCCCTGTGGAGACATGAAGTAAAGTAGGATAAAAACAATGAACAGCTCCGCAAATCAAACAAATCAACAAATTTACTATAACAGGTTAGAAAAAAAACAACTAGAGTAACTTGGGGTTAGTATATTACGTTAGTGAAGATGGGAGTCAATTAATAAAATGATAGATAAATGGTTATTGAAGGCCAGGCCACAGGTGTTCCCACCTAACTCTCCTCGCCGACGCCCCGCCTCTTTGAAAGCTGAAAGGATGTATATGGTGGCTCGGAGGATGCCCCATCGGAAGACTGCGACCGGACTGGACCCAATCAACCTCCGTAGAAACACTCGTTCACTGCTGCGTAGCAGGGACACAATGTCAGGACGCATACGATCCGTGTTCTTTTCCCGAAAGTCCTAGGAGCAGAGGAGCGTATGAGAAATTTCTGAATTAATGGTATCAATATCAACATGAAAGATTGGTCGGAAAGGCACAGGACATAGCTGTGGATTAGAATCTAAACTGAATGTTCTGGTCACATGCAAATTTGTCAGGTGAGTTCTTATACAAAAACAAAAGAACAGCGGTTAGTTGGTACGGAAGGATTTCATTGTTTGCTTTACCCTAATCTGATACTTGACTCTCCCGGCAAAGTGCTGAATGACAAATGCAGGTTCCATCACTGTAGTGGGTATAAAGTGGGGGTTGCTTGAATGCTGGTGCTTAAATTTTTCCAAGAGAGTCTCATCTGTGGCCTGGGAAAGACTATGGACACAATAACATAAAAGTATAAATGCAGTGATTTAAATACAGTGTAAGTCTGTGTACTCCACAGAAAAAGAAATGGGGTGGGGTGATTGCTGCTTGGCGATTTACTCGTCACCCGTTCTCACATACTTGCTCTCCTCATCCAACAAGTGGAAGAGTCCAGTCGGTTTCTTGCTGATCAGCATGATGCAGTCCATATTGTCTGTGTAGACAATGTCGTACCAGGGGATTCCTTCTGCCTTGTACTCCTCCTAGGGTGGGCATCAGAAGGTCCGCAACAAAGAAAGTATTTGTCTATTACAGCAACGTTAAGGGTGTGTAGAGAGAAAAAGAAAGATTACGGACCGTTTTTGTTTAACTTACCTGTTCAAGTTTGAAGACTTGTTGGTTGAAGTAATACTGAAGTTTTTCGTTGGCGTAATTTATGCAGAACTGCTCAAAGCTGTTCATTTTGAAATCTTCGAATCCAAATATATCCAGGATGCCAATGGACAAACACTAAATAAATCAAACATATAGTTTGTGTCAGAAGATTCTTTTATGGAGACAATATACATAACATAATTAGCTTGTTAACTAAGCAAGAGCTAACAATCCTTCTTCTGAAAAACATCCCAAACTTTCCATGAAGAGAGAAGAAGGGTCTTACTGAGACAGAATCCTCCATGTCCCGTTTATTAAGCAGAGCATGATTGATGTGCAAGACGATCCAGTCAAACAGAGAGCTGTACAAAGACTTGGCCATTGAGTCCCGAGCTGTTGTGGCCTAAGGACACAACAAAAATACAACACCAGTCAGAAAATTCCCACACTGCTAAAGGAGATGCAGCACGAGTCATGTGAAGTACCGACCTGCTGTAGAGTGTAGTCTGAAACCAGAGTGTCCTTTGCGGTGGTTGTTCGTCTTTTGGTCAGAGCCTCCACCAACAACTGTTTTTTGACCTTTAGGAAAGGTAACAGTTAGGTCCAAGATTTTGTATTGACCTATCATGGGTCTATTAAGTGAATATTTAGCATATAGTACCTTTGTAGGCACTTTGCATTTTCACATAGAACTGTCACGGTTAGCATATTTTGATTATAACAATTTTAAAAGTTACCTTGAGCAGGTCAGACAACGTTGTCAGGACAGCTGCCGGTCCCACATCCACAACGTGGCCATCATCAGATAACGTGTATGTCACGTTGCCGAGATAGAGGATTGCAGACAAGACTGAGAATACCCTAGAAAAAATTGCAAAAACATAGACAATAAAACACACCCACGCACGCACGCACACGCACGCACACGCACACACACACACACACACACACACACACACACTAGATGTAATAGGGTAGTCAAATCAATAAAAGCACTATTGGTCAATTTATCATATTGTTGTCATTGTGACTTTCAAGCACATCCAGAGCTAATGTTTTCACTATCAACCCTATTGACAAAATCAATAGGTGAGTGCATCATTTATAATTGATAACAAACATGTCAAGGCCTGAAGCATTTAGTTACAGTACATCAGTTACAGTCACATTTTTCCATTGGTTTATGGCAAGTCGGAACCTGCTGTCACTGACACAAATGGTAAGGAAAGGAATTTGGGAGGGTGGTCAGTTGCATGCAGATAATATTATTTAGCTTTAATGGTATCCGAAATGGAACTGCTATTTTTGAAGCCAATCTGAAATAAAGCTAAGGTAAGGGACAATGACGTGTACAAATCGTCTCACCAATGCTTGTGTTTGTGGGGCAAATGTTGTACTTCCATCTGAAAACAATACTTACTGTTTCTTGGTTGGGGGCAAAAAGCCGACCATCTCCATGGCTTGATGGAGCCTATTGTACTCATTCCTAAGGTCCTCCTTGTCTTTCAACTGGAAGTCTTTCTGCAATGTAAAAGACATGCTCACAAATCGTTATAAATTCGTCTGATATCTGAGCTGACATATAAACAGCAGTAGAAACAGAACGTTCCTGTTTAACAATGACGGTCCTTGATATAGGCGAAATGGGAACAAAATATAACTAAATGTAGAATTCTAATCGTCTTTGATTCCCAAATGTAATTGTGCGGCAATGTCTACTGACAAACATGGCAGCAAAGACATTTGTCAAATATGGCAGAATAAGATATTGGTATCAGGACGCATTAACTGCACCAGTGAGCACCTGTCTGAGGTAGTGGTAGTCTTGTGGCTGTAGGAGATAGAACTCCTCCTGCTCCTCCAGGGATGCACCCACCAGGAGATAGTAGAACACATGGTAGTTCCTGAAGTGAATGTTCAGCCATAATTATATGCAAATCAAAACCCTGTTCCACAGAAACGTTGTCATTCTGTAACAAACTGCACCACAGGCTAGGAATATACTGGGATTGAAATGATCACGTTAATAGGAGGTTTAAGAAGTCTGTCAAAAGAAGATGATACAATATATGGGAAATGGGGGGTATGCTGACAAAGCTCCAAGACAAGGCTTACCTTATGAACTATTCCATCTGACCCACATAGAAGAGCAGAGTAAATGACTAAGCCCAATGTACAAACTTTCATGTATCATCAAAGTGTTTAAGCCTTATCATCGGACGTTACTCTAAACATTATTTAAGGTCATTAGAGGACTATCGCTCACCTCTCACTCTGATCTCTGAACACCAGGCGACACTTCTCCAGCAGATATTTTTCAACTACTGCCCTGGATGGGAGACAAACAGCATGAGTGAGAGGAGTTGGACTTTTGCTTCTATAAAAGCCACGCGTGAAAACACAGCTGCAAACAAAACTTCAAACACAGAAAGAATGAAAATGTGAGGCTATAAATTATTGTGAAACGCATGAAATTGCACTTTGCACAAGGCCATCAGTTATAAATATGTGCTCACACTAAAATACCTTTGACGAGCAGGCTAGCAACAAGTGTTGCTATGGAGAGTGTCGGAATGAAGAACAGTAAATAGTGACTCACCCTCGGACAACTCCACTCTCGAGATAGTTAATTTGGATAAACTTTCCAAAGCGGCTGGAGTTATCATTCTGGGCAGTCTTTGAGTTTCCAAAGGCCTATGAAAGACAAGCAGAAAAAAATGTGTTTGATCAACTTAAAGGGTTTGTTCAGCCATTTTTAATCTTTTAATGTTTTACACCACATACCAATGTAGTATTTTAATCAGTGTATTTAGCATTTCGCAAAGAGCAGCATGTCAAATGAGATGAGAAAATTATTCTCTATTGGGTTACTCTCTACGGTGTCTTTTCTGCTTTTAAACTACCACCGGAGAGCCTTTATTGACTTACACAGTGATTTTTGGCATCTATCAGTTTGCTCATTAGTATAATGAACACAAATAACAGCTTACTACTTATGATCATGTAACTAACAAGACATAAACATCAAAGGGTTTGTGACAATGTGGCCAAATAATATACATTATCATTTTAGTCCAAATATTGTGAGAGTCTGTTCTTAACAACAAAACCTAACATCTAATTTTTGAAATAACACTGTAAAATAATCATATTTTGAAGTGAAAATGCACACAGTAGGGCACATGCATCACAGAATAGGACATGGGCGTTGGAAATGTGATTACACCATGTTACAGAGAGGGAGTACTACATCTTAGGTATGATTAGACCAAGTTACAGAAAGGGAGTGCTACATCTTAAATATGATTACATCAAGTTACAGAGAGGTAGTCCTACATCTTAAATGTGATTACACTAAGTTACAGAAAGGGAGTGCTACATCTTAAATATGATTACACCAAGTTACAGAGCAGTAGTCCTACATCTTAAATGTGATAACACCATGTTACAGAGAGGTAGTGTTACATCTTAAATATGATTACACCAAGTTACATAGAGGGTGTACTACATGTTAAATGCGATTACACCATGTTACAGAGAGGGAGTACTACATCTTAAATTATAAGCTTCAGCTCACTAGTGTGCCTTCCTGTGTGGTGATGCATACAGGATCCTGCTCTGATATCAATTGATATCAGTAATAACTGTAGCTGTGACCAAAATGTTTTAACTCTAGCCCTCTCATTTGGTTCGTTCCATAAATGGTGGTGCGCAATTGTACAAATTCCAACGTGGGTTGTACCAGGGTTCCTGTCATGACAGGCCAAGGCTGTAACCTGCTCGTGTCAGGGCTTCAATGCAAACAGAACAGATAGTATCTTTTAACAGGTATGCAGGCCACAGTGGGAGGCAACTGGAATGTTTGTTAGTGCACTTGCTTGTAGAACGTAGGTTCTCACAAGTTCTGCCGCTAACATGGTATCTATTTAGCACCATATCAAAGCAAGTATAAGAGTTCAGATGATGTAAAGAGAGACAGCCTGAAAGATGGAAGGAGATTGTGTGCAGGACGGGAAATGAATGAATGTGCAATTGAAAGATAAATGCATATGTGGAAGTGAGAAAAAAAACAACAGAGAATAAACTGGCTGTTTTACTTTATGGTGTTGGATGACATAGTCTGGCCTGCTGGGACGTGTTCATGTTTCTTCACATTCTCTGGTGCTAAGTGTGAAGCCAACGCCCTGCACATTCCCACTGTGGCGCTCAAGGTTTTGCTCTGGCATCAAAAAGCTCCCACTTCAACCAGCCAATAACAGCTCACGCCCATTATATGACAGGACAAGGTGCAATCAAGTGAATCTACTGTTCTTCTTTTTTTGTTTTGTTTTTCAAATTAGAATATGACCTGGAATTAAACTAAAAACAATGTTGTGAACACATCTTGAGGGGTGATTTATGTTTTTGTTTTGATCAACTTTGCTTTGGGTTGGATAGAACACATGCTTTGTGTTGACCTGAACAACTCAATCTGCCATTGAGATATATTTTAAAATGTTGCATTTAGGGAATTTTGTAGTGTAAGCATTTACAATATAGAACATAGTAAGGTGATTTGGCCAAACATGTATTCTCTTCAACATAAGACTAGAAAGATCTAGCATTAATAGTTTCTAGATGCTGTCGGATCAGACACAATCCAAAATATGTTTTTATTATATCCATATATTTAATGTCCAAGTCCTATAAAACTAGAACTAACAACCTCAATGATAGAAAGGTCAGCCTTCAACAACAGTACTCCAACAGAGGTCCACGAGAGAAAGTTATCGAGCAGGATTAGTAGAACCTGCTTGACCCGTTTACAGAAAACCAGAAAATTCATAGTTTGAATAATGAGTTGCTACTGTTGACTTAAAAATCAGGAGGTTTTGCCTCTTAGCAAGAGGGGTCATATACAACAGGTTCCCGCTATTAGAAGATAAAGCAACATTTATTTCTATATAAAAGCAATACATATCTAGTTCTCCACATTTTTATAACCGGTTTTCTATTCAAACAGCATGCAACAGTACTGTACAAAAGAGGTGTGCTCTGTGGGTGAGCTGACACTGATTTATGCCTCAATATGTATTTGTGGCTTTTGTGACTTGAAGAATGTGCTTTCACTGTAGATGGGAGAAAACAGTCGTGCTAAAAGTGCATTTCCTGTTTGCATGGTTGGTTGGTTGGTTTCTTAGTTACTTACTACTTCCTCAGCAATGTGTTTTCTTTTCTGAATACTGAGCGATACAAATTAAGTGACAATGCGAATTTGAGCTCTGGCTTTTTATGGTTGGTGTCTTAGATTAGTTTCTTATAGTTTCTTTCTACTTATATCATCAGATCAAGTATAAAATGCTTGTGTTTCACAGCTATGACAGGCTCACAACAAACACAGTAGGACCCACAAACAGAAAAGTCAAGAGAAGAAACCAACCGCAGGGGGGATGTTATCACGTAACTATGTCAACCAGTGACTCCTATCTCTGACCTACCTCCAAAACTGGCCCTGCCCCCAGAATGGTCCGTTCCACTCCACTGCTGTAGCCTTTCTGACTGAGGGCAGTGAGGCAGTGAATCAGAAAGTTGGTGCTTTCAGTCTTCCCAGAGCCACTCTCGCCAGATATGACAATACACTGGTTGGCCTGCTTCCTCAGCATGGTGTGGTAGGTCACATCGGCAATGGCAAAGATGTGAGGACTTAACTTCCCCAGCGGCTGGTTCTCGTACATCTTCACATACTTTGGGTTGTATATGGGCAGGAACTTGAAAGGGTTGATGGCAATGAGGATTCTACTGGCATAGGTGTAGATCTTTTGCTTGCAAAAGCGCCGGTGCAAAGTTTGTAGAATGGTGTCCTCCGACAAAGTTGGGAGGTTACACAGGTCATCAAAATCCTTTTCATCTTCGCTTTCTGTTTCTCCATCACTCTGCTTCTGTATGACAAAGTGGTATCCCTGGCTCTGAGGGTGCTGTCCATGGGCCTTAGGGGGCCAAAGCCGTGCTCTTGCCACTGGCCGGTCCCCGGCATTAAGCACTCTCTCCTCCCCATACTTCTCCCTGACCTCCAGCAGAGAGTATGCCTGGCTCATGTCCAGGCCAAGATTGGCAACTACTCTGTGAATGAGAGAGGCTGCTGTGGTCCCAGCAGTGACTCTCAAGATACAACATGGCTCCGTCTCCTGGGACAGCCTTGGGTAGATGTACAGAATCAAGGCCTGTCCTTCCTGGCTGGCAACCCCCACACCATCAACAACGCTCATCCTGAGACACAATGTCACAATCCAGCATACTCCAAGGCTCCCACACTCAAAATGTATCCACTAGACAGAGTTAAAAGGAAGAGAGACATAAAAACAATGATCACATTTTATGAAATGAGATAAAAAGCAGGACGACCACAGGAACACAATGGTTTAAACATGATAACCTGGTATATGCAGAGATGGAGAAACTTGGATAAATGCCAGAAAATATTCCAATAGGCCTATTTCCGTTCACATTTTAAACAAATACACAGAGTTCCGTCTTTCCCATTTTAACACGAATGTGACCAGACGTAGGCTAAATTATTCACTTACCGTAATCGAAAATCCAACCTTAATTTGTAGACAAGCTTGACAGCAACAAGGAAGCTCTCTGCACTCGCTCTCCCACAACAATTTAAAATGAAGTTTACCTGTTTAAAAAGGTGTTTGAAAAACCCTGGTCCCAAAGCTTTCTAAATATTTACAAATAATATAGTATTTGTAAATCACAGCAGCTTGTGCGCACGAAAATGGCAACTTCGACAAAGTCGAAATATTACTTCCTACATTCGTCCACGCTCGGCCGTCGAACAGGAAAGGTAATGTTGGGAGAATCAGCGTGTTGCTCCCACTTGTTGAACAGGAAAGTCACAATTAGCTTTAGATTAGAATTGTATCGACTGGATTACTTATTCATGAGCATGGAAAGCTTGCTCGTAACTTGCATGGAATAAATCCCATAGAGCAACCCGTGTTGTTGTCGATGCAAAGATCAATCTTAAACTGAATAAAACTGATGATCTACCAATTTTGTAAAACTATGCAGATATTTTTTAATGTTTACCCTTAGCTTTTAGCAACTCCACGTGGACATAGAAAGAATTACATTTTCAATGCAAAGCGAAACACCTGTAACACCATGCTATGGCGGTGGCCAATTTGCACCCTGAAAATGTATCTCATCAAAGTGAAGACTGCCCAATCAAACTGAAATACACTAATAAGTCTGTTTAATGTTTAATGAAAATCGTTTTGTTTA
Source organism: Galaxias rostratus (assembly GCA_036024795.1). Classification (NCBI taxonomy): domain Eukaryota; kingdom Metazoa; phylum Chordata; class Actinopteri; order Galaxiiformes; family Galaxiidae; genus Galaxias; species Galaxias rostratus. The sequence continues at coordinate 476 of JAVQJS010064863.1, read as the reverse complement.
GCAGTAAAATATCCTACCAGTGTTAGATTTGAGCGATATACTGTAGATCCTCAAACAGTTCTTGTATGGCAATAATAGACATACTTGTTCACTACCAAGGAATGTTTTACCTAATAATAATAATAATAATAATAATAGGGAGCGCTGTTGCTCAGTGGTTAGCACTGTTGCCGTAGAAAGAAGGTCCTGGGTTCAATTCCCACCTGACCCAAGGGACTTTCTGTGTGGAGTTTGCATGTACTCCCTGTGTTGGCGTGGGTTTCCTCCCACAGTAGATTTTTTTAAAAGTTTAATTTGTGAATCCAAATTGTCTGTAAATATGAGTGTGTTGTTGTCTGTCCCTGTGTGTTAGCCTTTTACTTCAAAACCTCCACTGGCTCCCTATTCCGCAGCGTATTCAATTCAAAGTCCTTCTCATCACTTTCAAAGCCCTCCATAACCTGGCCCCCTCCTACCTCTCCGACCTGCTCCACCGC
>JAVQJS010064827.1:0-10020 GCA_036024795.1 Galaxias rostratus | reverse complement strand
AACAATTTAATGAGAATTTTCTAAAGCAATTATGCATACAATTTCCTTCAAAAATGTTATTTCTATAATTTTGCATCTCCTTGTCTTTTTCTATCATTACATTCTGAACTGCTTTATATATTCCAATTGTACTTTCTTTCCCTTATAAATAAAAGTAAGTACCAAACTGTCATTCCTTATGTTTTCAATATTTAATTCTGTTTATTCAAGGTTATTAAGACTTGCTCATGGCAAACCAGCTACCAGTTAATGGTCTCAGCTTGTTGAGGCGAGCAAGTCAATGCCTAAAGCATTATTTCATTTGGTAAAAAAAATAATGTTTTCCCCAAGTTGTTGGGAAATTTGACCTTGTGAAAGAAAATCAATAGAAGCATCGCTCAAGACTGAGGGAACAAAGGATCGTCTGGCTTGATGAAAATAATTCAATTAGCTTTTTTATTTTTATTTTACTATAAACTCAAAATGTACAATAGTGTTTAACCATGTGATATCAATATTTAAATGATTACTCAAACATTATTCCCTTTCAAAACTATCATTATGATTCATAATTTTAATGTTATGATAAAGCCATCCACTAACCCAGTTCAAGTCACCCAAACATACTGGAACCAACATCAAGCCCTTAAATAGTGTTCTTCAGGTACAAATTATGTTTTCTTACATCACAGATTTTTTGGCAATAGTTAACCCCACAAAAGAGTACCATAGTTAGCTACCATTGATGCATTTTTGTACCAAAGGCAACGTCAGCAAATATCATATCTGTACAGGAAACATTTGGCAAAAATTAAACAAGTCTCTCTGCAAATCTTACCTGTTAGGCTCAAGTGACTATTTCAACTTCCTTAGTTAAATTGTTAAAAAATATTGCAATATATTTAACAACATACAAAAAAACAACCAAGAAATCCAAGTACCAGACATTAAAAAAACAATAATAGTGAAAACAAGATTCTGAGAAAAGAAAGTTTGTTTCATTTAACTTTCAAAATGATCGTGGTAACTTAGATTGAACAATAAATAATAATAAAAAAAATTGGATCCACTTCAAGTTGAAACACAAAATAAGGGGGAGGGATCAAATTTACTAAACCACCCAAACACACAATTCCATGTTCACAAGTGCACTAGAAATCTGTTTAAATAGTATTCATACAAAAAGTGTATAGAAAGTAAAGACTATTGCAGTCACCCATGAGCCAAACCAGGCCATGGTTTGTGGTCTCAGCTTGTCTCGTACGCGATCCCAACGAGGAGAGGAGTAAAATACCTGAAAGTGAGACGGCAAAGTGTTTTACTTAAGCTCCCTCTTTTATATTGCTCAATTACAGTAGAAGCTTAGGATGTCCTCAACGACGGCTGTGCTCTCTGTGACCTATCAGGGTTCAGGAGCATCAGCTGGTTCCTGGCCAAAGGTCAGCTGGCATTGTTCAGTGTCCTAGAAGAATTAGCCAAAATCTTAAAAGACCACGTTGGTCCACTCCCCACTTCTTATTTGGCTGACAATGACATTGGCTTCGACAAGGGCTTAAACATAACAGCTAGTTATCAAACAAACCTGAATGGAAGGAAGACAAAAAGAAAGAAAAGAAATCCCCCTCACAAAATGGGAGTGAAAGAAGACTGCACCAAAGAAACACTCGAGAAAAAAAAGCCTCTGTGTTGTAATAGTCAACAGCTTCTCAAGATGGAATGCAAGCCAGAAAAAGAGAAGACAAAAATAGATCTAACCGAAGAACCCGAGTTTGTCTGCCGCCACGAGTCAAGAGTTTTCCAGAAAGGGGGAGGGGGAATTGTAGTGGGAAGGCATGGCGCAAGCGAAACCTTTTCATCGGCCTGCTGATGTAAACGCACATAGGTGTTCATGTAAAACGTGATTGTAGCAAATGCCTCATGCGTGTGTTAAGGTGTACCAAAGTTATAAAGTACCGACACACGTGTTCCACACGTAGTATGAGTATACATGCATGTGCCGTGCAAACGAAAGAATTCAAGTGCTTTTGAAATGATCGATGACAGCATGAATGTTCTCCAAGCGGTGCTCACATGCAGGCCCCCACCGTTACCAGTGAGATTGATCTGAGCACACGGGCTGCGTTGCTATGACATGGTGAATAACAACGATCTAGTTGCACCCTAGCACCACCAGGAGGCAGTGGCCTTTTTTCCTCCCCCCGGGTTTTCTCCTCCTAGCTGCTGCCCTCGATGAGCTTGGCCAGGCTGTCGCGCAGCTCAGTCAGCTCAAAGATCTTGCCGTCGAGGAGCTCCAACAGAGAGCGCAGGCTGCTGCGGAAGGTCTCGCGCTCCTGCTGACTGCTCTCCAAGCGCTGCTCCAGGTCAGACAGCTGGGCCTCCAGAGTTTGGTTCTTAGACTCGGAGTCCTGGGATAAGGAGTAAGAATGGGCACATGAGAAAACTCATTTGGCAAACATTCAGTAGATTGTGCCATTTTAAGGTCCTGCGTGTTTTGTGGTACTAAAACCACAAGTATAATGGAGCGAGGTGCTTCTTCTCTATCCCCTGCATTCCCTACTCAGTGGTATCTGAAGAACCACTAATGCTACTGGAATTAGATCAAATCGAACTGGGCAGACTCAACAATCTTTACAGTCAAACAGCACAAAAAGGTAAACATTTCCAACCTGTAAAAGAGGAATTCGGCATAAAAAATAGTTGGAAGAACATTTCAATGGAAAACCATCTTTCACTGCCTTTTATGAATGGCTACTGAAAAATGTTCTATGAAAAGATATGGCATATGAAAAAAATAAAAAAAAAAACAGCGTGTTCACCTGTAGTTTCTGAGTTAGTGACTCGTTCTGAGATTTGAACTCATTGGCAATCTGCACCTCCTCTTTCAGCCTTTCCAGCTCCTGCAGGTTAGTGGAGACAAAACGTTACCATGGGAACCAACCGATTATAAAGCCGTGTGTAGTGCTCATATCATGTTCACGTGGCAACCCATTCAGACCGTGGTACCTCCTCCTTGGCCTTTAGCGCTGACTCCAGTTCCTCTATGGTCTGGTTGAGCTCTGTCTTCTGGGACTTGATCACCGTGGTCTGACCACTCACACACTCTAGCTCTGTGACCTGGGACACAGACGCACCCCATTTAGCACTTCACCATCACCATCAGAAATACAAAGACTCAAAGCCATTTCATCAAGTTATAAAACTCAACTAAACACTTTTCAGATGACATTCAAAGCTGGTTGGAAGCTTGTCAGTGTGTTATTGCTTGAATAACTATGCATGAACTGCTTTGAATGCCGACCATAAATTGGGCCATCGCAAGGCAATTCATCGATGCTTGAGAGGTCCCTAAAAGCCAACATCAGAGGGTCTTACCCGTGTGTGTAGTCGCTCGGCCTCTTCCTGGTAGGCCGCAAGCTGCTGTTTCCACTGTTTGACGTTGGCAGTGGACTCGAGCAGCGCCGCCGTTAGCTTGGCATTGTTGCCCTTCAACGCTGCCAGCTCAGCCTCCCAGTGTTTGTTTATGCTGGTCGAGCTGAATGGGGGAACCAGACATACATGCAGGAACAACTCAATAAGCGCCTACAACACACAAAAACTGCTTGAATATTCTAACGTGTTTTTTTTTTTTACTGTAAAAACAGAATCCCCAATTTACCTTTTTTTAATGGTCTGGTGTTAAAGCTATATTACCACTGTGGCATAGATCATTTTTGTCACAATTTATGGCTTGGTTGGCACGCCAATTTGAATGTTTTATGGCAACACCTATTTTTACTATCTTCTAAATGTACGGGATTCGGAACACTTACGCTCGAAAATCATAACATAGCATTGAAAGCATCTTAAGGTCCACAAGCACAATTCTCAGTCTCTGGGAAAAGGTTGCCACCTGAGAGAGGCTTGTTCAGAGGACGCCACGTGTATTTCAGGAATAGTATCTTCTCTAGTTCATAATGAATAGGAGCCGAGCTAAACGTGCCTGTCCATGTGCGTGGGGACAAGATACATAATGGATGATTTCAATTGACACGTCCAACATGTTCTATGCCAATTTCATTTTCGATAAATACTTTAGTAGATGTTGTTATGCAAACGAGTGCTATGTTACAGAGAAACAACAACCTGAAAAAACAACTTGAGACAACTGTTGTTAAAACAATAAAAAAAAAAAATGTTGTCATTTTTACTGGTAGTCTAACATTTACACCTTTTCCTTACCAAGTAACCCCAGATTACAAAAATGTATAATTTCACCATCTCATAGTTTTTGTAATCGCTACCATTCATCACCATCTAACATCAGCCCATCTCTATGCTGCATGAGGTTCAATTTATACTTTCCACTACTGGGACAGAGAAAATTCATATTCCCCCATTTCAGGATTTCTGGTGCCATACTCAGGGCTACCTGTGGGAGAAAGGCAGGACGTTCTGCGACGGCTCCGCTCGGGCTTCAGGGTGCTGAGGCGTGTTCGGTGTGACTTGTTCGTCGTCGGTGCCGTTGATACTTTCAGGGGTCAGAGGTGACAGAAGGTCACCCGTGGCCGACTCCTGGTGGAACACGATGAGATCCAGACAGAGCGGCTAATATTACACTCAGCACATGAGGTTAGCAGATTTCTCTTTACTACTTTATTCTACTGTCGATTATATCCAGGGTCCTTTACACTATGGTTGGATTTCTAAAAATCAACTTTGATGGAGAATACAAATTTTTCTTGTCTCAACTTTTCCAAATGTCCCCAGTACTAGTACTACTAGTAATGGTAATGTTAGTTCCTATCAAACAAATGTAATAACTAGTCAGCCATGCAGAATTCATAGCAGACCTTGATATATTGAAAGCATAACAAATAGATAAAAGAACTGAAGTTGTTTGTGTGCGTTAACCCAAGGCTGAGATGGAGTTAATCCGGTTTTGTTAATCTGGTATTAGGATGGTTTTGAAGGCCAGGACAGCAAGACTGAGTACAGGGCTCTACCCAAAGAATGGATCTGTGACTGTTGGTAGTATATCCACCAACACATTATTATATGAGCCAAAACCACAATTAAGTAAGTGGAATTTCATGTTTATCGAGTGAGTTTGTATTGGTACAAAACAACAACAACAACAAAACATTGGTTGTTTTTTCTCGCTTGGGAGTTGCCACAGAACTATCGTTTCTCTGGGAGGAGTCCTGAGGGGAAGAGGGTGTTGTTATGTGGAGACGGAGGGCTGGACATCCACTCTGCACTTTGGGGAAAGGAGGGAGTCGAGCTCATGAGGGTCGTTTTAAAAGGGATCAAAATGGGAGAACAACGGCTTACTTTTTTGGGGTTCTATTTTACGTTTACCTTTTTTGCAACAGGTTTGGCGAATGACAACACATTCTTTTTAATGGCAGCAACCTGAGGAAGAGATGTTTGGGAGGAGGAGAGTCAGTTGGAGCTTCAGGTGGACAGTAGCAGCAGGGGGTGGGGCAAGGGGTGGATATACTGCCATGTGTGGCAGCTGGTTGGTGGTAGCCACAGCATAACAGCCACTCCTCTCTACATCACTTTAATTCTGACCATCCACCAGAAAACGTCTATTCTAAAGCCAGATCTTTGTATCTCTACAACATCATGGGGTGATCTGTACAGATCGGTTGACTAATAACACTCTTTTCCACTTCCTGGCCTGCGGCCTAAAAGTTCTTTAAGTAGGCCAGAGGAGCCTTTCCAGGGGGTTCGGGGAGCTTTCTTTATTACCTGTGAAGGGGTACTGGTGAGCTCCATCTTCTCCTGAGACTTCTCCTTGGCTAACCGTGCTGCCTCTTTGAACTCTGCAAACTTCTCTGCAAACTGGGCCACAACCACAACGAGCAAAACAACATGAGAAACAGGAGCGCAATAAGGAACCAATCAAAATGTATTGAAATAGCACGTTTTGTACAGCAAGTTGCGGTATGAAGTTGTACCTGCATTTCTATGGAAATCAGGTACCTGTTCCAGTGGCTGGGTGCATAACAACTATATTATGTCTCCCCAGCCATATTACTTCGCATTTTGGGAAGACAACCTTAAAGACATAGTGGTCTCATGTTTCTTCAATGTATTTGTAATTTAAGTCTTACCTAGACTGTTACGTGCTTTGTACACCTGCAGTAGCCATTAGAAAATCTATATTAAAAGTAACTGGTGTAGTGATTTCAATATTGATGTCCTTAATCACTTTTATTCTCGTTAAAACAAGCTGCAGCATTTTTAATAAGTTGAAACCAACCAACAGTGCTATTTTATGTTCAACCAGATAGGAGTGGATCACAATATAACATTTTGATAGGTATGAAAACATTCAACTTTACATAATATCGTACATAAAATTAGTACAATAATAAATGGTAAACTGTATGACAGGTGCTTGAAAATTGTCAAAATCAATAATAATTCCAGAGTTTACTTATGCTATCTGATGCAATTAATTCATGCTTTTAAAAATATCAGTTTCCCAATGATAAATCGAGATATATACGTAGTTATGAGACATCAGCATAGTTTTGAAATCGCATATTACTTCCTACAATAATCCCTAAAGGGAGCATGTATGCCCTAAGTAGGAGGGATCCTAGAATTGATCCATGAAGGAGGTTACATTAGTGTGTTTTTGTGAGGTAAAGCAGCCTAATGAAACAAAGTTGTTGGCCCATTAGATAGGTACTAAGCTAATTTAGCGCAAGGCATGTACGACGAAGCCACTTAATAAGTCTGTCTGGAGGAATAAACCATATAAATACACCACTTGGGTCAAGCAAAGCAAGCAGAGAGCTTTTAAAGTCTCTATTGACTCATTTACCACTTTTACAGGTGTCGTATCAGACCTATGATGGACAAGAAAACCTTACTATAAAAACACCATCTGCACTTAGATACTAACTTGTGACCTTGTTCAACTAGACTCCTCAAATTAACCAAATGAGCTTAGCGGAGCATTGTACCGATGAGGCAGGACACACGGCAGGTAGAACCGCTGTCCAGTTTTCACACCTCTTTACCTTGGCCAGGTGACCTTCAGAGGAGAACCCCAGGCCATAGACAGTGTTGGCACGGCTGTCGGCCCACTGGCCAAACTTCTGGGACGTCTTAGTAAAAGTCATGTTGGGTGTGATGGTGCTATTGATGATGGCCTGTTAAAGATAAACACATATATTTGCACATTATTAGTTAGGCACGCTGAAAACCAGTGCGTATTACATAGAAATTACTATCTATATGTGTTATGAACAAATTGTCATTTCCTGAAGAAGCAAATGTGTCTATCAAACTGGGATTTTTGAACAGTTGAAGTGCCTGATAACTTTATTTCTTGGACTCAGTCGTAGGGGACATACAAAATGAAGGGGATGCCGGGGGCGAAGGGGTTTGGATATCACCAGTAGGTTAGCATTAAATATGTCTACCTTTTGTTCAGCACAGAATCCCAAACATTGTGGGTGTCCGAGTGTTTTCTTCGGTTCCACCGAGACAATTAAGTAATGTTGGGGCCGGATAACATATATGCTGATCACATCCTACCCACTCTATTCCTTCTCTATTTCCAACACAAAACTGTGTGCTCACCCACTCGCTTATTTCAGAACAGCAACCGCAGGTCACCCCAACAGCCTGCCTGAGAACATTACGTAACTGACCCCACCGCCTGTCATAACTCCACCCCATGCACCCCACTCTGTGCACAAAAATAATCCCCCCACTGTGATAAAACTACACTGCTCACCTCAAGAGTGTCTTATAATAGAAGTGATGGTGAGCTGCACACTAAAAACCATTCCAAAGTCTAAACATACCAAAAGTACGAGAGGAATTCGGAGCATTTTCCATTGTAATAATATAATCTGCATACAAATTAGATGTATACAATGACGGGTTGTCCCATGATTTAAACAATATTTATTTGCTAGCGCACAGTGAGAACATTGCTACGTTGCTGTTCTGGAACAGAATCGGTGAGCCAGGTCACAGTTTGCCGGATAATATCACTTGATTGGTTTGTGACTCATTTTTGTACTTGATGCCTGCCTTCTTTCTAGATTGTAGTCCTGGATTTAATAATATAACACATTTATGATGTTTGCTGCTTATTCAGGGGCTCTATGCAGACAACTCAGCACATCTCTTTAGACTAAATATATAAACTAGACTAATGTTCAAATAAACCATGCATTTCAAAGTTCATCTGACCGCCATAATCTATAATACTTTAGTCTGTCAAGATAACCAGATGGTCAAAGGGACCTGGACACTGATCCTTTTAGAGCTTATCATCCTCCTATTCCTGACGTAATCGCTGTTCCCTCGCATGTGAAAGGTCCCCGACAAGCACACCTTGGTGCCTTCCAGACTGATGATGCGGTAGACGTTCCGGGTGCTGTCGTAGAAATATGAGACGGTGACGGCATGCTTGCTGGTGGGCACCCAGTTCTTCTTGGTGTTGGGGTCAATCTGAAAGACATGGGCCCGCGTGCTGAATATCGGTTGTTCCCTGCATCACAGAACGATAGGAAGCGGGGGAACGGAGAAGTGTAAACATTTGTTAAGTAGAACCTAACAAAATTTTGTCACTGAAAGGCTGGTTTACAATTAAATGGACCTGCCATATGCTATAATACACAGATCAATCCAATTCAACATAGAAACATTGTCTTATATCCATTTGTTTGGCAAATCTTCTGTTTGCTGCCACTTTGCCAATGTCATTATATGCCACTATGACGCGTCCATAAACAGGCGTCCTCCGTAGCTCTTCAGAAGCTTACCTGAAGGCATCTGTCCTCATCTTGGCAACACCCATATAATCATAGGAACAGATCATAAACATCACATGCAGGTACTTCTTAATCTAAGGAGCAAAACGTTTGAAAGGGAGGAGGCACTGAATTGTTATACCAAAACAAAAATGTATGCTCTTTTAAAAGGTGAGAAAATCTCCCACTGAGCTCTCTCCATTCACAATTCACTCACTCCTGCTTTGTGCTATTCTAGACTGGGAGTGGAAAACAGCCTTCTGTTGAGTATACACACACAAGAAAAAAAAAAAAAAAAGTGCACATACACACACTCTAAAATATACACATAAACACACGCTAATCACTTATTTGACTCGGTCTTGGGCACAAAGGTAAGGTACCAAATAATTGCCAACAAGGATTAACGATAATTCCGTGGCTTACATATTAATTATATGTAATTGTGTGCAGTTAATGAATAATAGGCTAGTTGTAAAAATGATTCACATGCAGTTAGGACAAATTGTAACCACTTATCTGGGAACACTAACAATAGGTATCTTGAACAAAAGAAGATCAGTTACAGTAAGAATTCTCCAAATGCCTACTTAGATGGCTTCTTTCTGTTTGATGGCTACACTGGACAGGAAGAGAGAAGAATAGGGTGATATTCAAAAAATGTTAAATCAGTGAAAGTGAGGGCAGACATGCTTATTGATTTTAGAAATGTAAAGTAACAAAGAGCTTAACAATGCAGAGGCCCACACTCTTCAAACCCACAAGACAATATCCACTAAACTAGTCTACTTCGAAAGATGTGTGATGGAATAACTGCTGATAAAAATAGATGTAGATGACAATGGAGAGGCAAAGCTTTATCAAAAAGACCGAATGGGCAACCCGAGTCACCTAGGGACGGACAGTAATTTCAATGGGCTTTAATCAAATTTGTTGTCATAAACATCGCACAATGTTTACGCTGATGAGAATTCCCATTCGGTGAACTGCAGCATAGTGCAGTAACCAGGGTAACCACTAGGTCAAATGCAGGCAAACTGCTCAAGGGGAGAACAGAGTAATTATGTAACAATGCCATGCCAAAGGTGACCTGGGAACACCTGCACCAGCACATAAAGGAGTGAAAGCCCTGGACGGCTTCCAGACATAGCTATAGAGCAGTGGTTCTTAACCTGGGTTCGATCGAACCCCAGGGGTTCGGTGAGTCAGTCTCAGGGGTTCGGCAGAGGTCAAAATACACACACTATGTGTGAGTCTTTTCTGCACGAAGGGTTCG
>JAVQJS010064814.1:0-16908 GCA_036024795.1 Galaxias rostratus | reverse complement strand
TGATTAGAGATATTAATGATGCCATCATGCTGTAGACAATGAGCTGTGTGTGTGTGTGTGTGTGTGTGTGTGTGTGTATGTGTGTGTGTGTGTGTGTGTTGGTGTGTCTTTGTGTGTGTGTGTGTGTGTGTGTGTGTGTGTGTGAGTGTGTGTGTGTTCAGAGCAGCGAGGCCCAGTGTTTTCTATGGCAGGTCTGGTGGAGGGTGGCTGGCCCTGTGGGTTCCCCCTGCAGGGTCTGTGATTTATCAGCCAGCGAGCCCTGAGTTTACTGGGCAGCCACATACTTCCACAAGAAGAGTAGCTAAACCCAGAAGGCTATTCAACTCTCTGTCAGCAGCACCAGTGTGTGGTTAACTCTAACAAATCTCATAATGATCCAGCTTTCTCCCTCTGCAAAGCTGGCTTTGTCTGGCAGCCCAGCACAGACCGTCCGCTGGCCCAGTGTAATCCAGGACCAGAACCATATCCATCCCGTTTCCGTCTTAGCTCCACCACCCAGGCTGGAGAAAACCCTTTCAGCTTTATTCCACCATCATTACTGTTCATCGTCTCAGGCGAAAACCTGAACGAGCAATTCTCCATTATTACTTACCCACAATGAAGTTATGTGTTTTGTTTTTTGTTTTCACGTTAATGCCTTGTTTAACTTGTTTCGATGTATAATTGTCATCGCTTTCTGAAATTGTTGTTGCAGACACAAAAACTTTATATTTTTTAAAATGATTGAGAAATAAATTATTACTGTTTAACTTGAGCACCCCTTGATCTTGTTACAACCATTTGGTAGAGAAACCAGTCAAGGTCTTGTCCAATAATGTACTTGTAATGTGTTTTAAATGTTTTAGGCAGGATCTGAATTGTGATTTTTAGAAAGAAAAATCTTACAGGAAAAAGGAAACTGAAATACATTAAAACATTGTGAGTATCTTAGTTTTCAAAAATTTAACCAACAATATACATTACATTCAGCACTAACTAGAGACAAGAAACTTTTCAGATGGCATTTTTTGTAGAGGTGTCATAAAAGGTGATAAATTCACCTTGCTTTTATCACTTCTACCCCAGAAGATCTGTGAAGAACTGTGTGTAACACCTCAGGAAGTATTTTTTACATAAATCTAGAATCAATGTCTCACTATTTATCTGTATTCTATGGTCACAGTATTATTATTATGCATAGTTGAGGATCAGATTACATTTTTTATTTCGCTAAGATTTCTTTGGCATGTGTGTGTCAAGTCTCTCGCTCTATGTGAATTGGTAACTGTCCAAGGTGGACTGTTTAATGATGCCATCTGTGTGAGAACTGTATGAGAAGAAGATGGCAGTTATTGGTCAAAATGCTGATTGAGGTAACGTGAACCGAGGGTTAACTGGGTTGCTGAGGGTCACCGTCGCCCGGGTGAGACCCACAGTGGGACCCTTTCTGCCCGGGTACCTCAGCCCTTTCCTGAGGTCATGCGGTGGCCATAGGCTGCACAGGCCCCGGGGTAGGGTTTCAGTGTAACACTCGGCTAGCTCACCTCCTGCGCTCCTCCTCCGTTGGCCTCACCCCCCCACCACCCTTTCACCCCTCGCTCCGTGCATGCACCGATGCACTCCCAGGCTGGTTCTACCCTGTTACACTGCAGTAAATGTCACCTGAGTTACTCTCCGACTGGCCTCCACAGACAGCCCTTTATTCACTGCCTTTTATAAGGCCAGCCGCTCATATTTCATGTTTTCTCATTTTAGGACGTTCCCATGCGCCTTCATTCTCCGGTTCACTCTGACATTAGGTAGCACCTAAAACATTTTTTTACTTTTATAGTCCATATTGTTTTTTATTTTTAAACGACTTAAGCTACTTCGCTCGTGAAATGAAAGCATTTAAAACAGTTGTCAGGATTAGTGCCGGTGAAAGTTTTTCACTTAAATATATCTTTAAGCAACTGTCTTTGATATAAAATGCCTAATTCAGGAAACAGAGTTTACATAACCATCCAGTAATGTTATACGGGGAAAAGTATGGCCGTTTGTAATACAATGTATGTTGTTATGATGTTGTTACTCAAGACTAATGTTGGTCCACTAATACTCCGTATTTAAAAAACGAATGTATTTGTAACAAAAGAGCAATACGTATATAAATCTCTCGAAGTGCCTCGATGTAGTTCAGTTCAAGGGGTAAGAAAGACATCGCAGCGCGTGACGGGATGGATGTGAGAATGACTTCCACCAGCACCATAGTTTCAAATCAAAGCATCATGCACATTATGCAGGGCTTTTAGAGTGCTGCACCGCACTGCTGAAAAACCTGTCTGGACCCTGACCATTTCAACACCTTCGTCAGTCTCCTCCTGTGCATTGAAATAAAGGAGTGAGTGTGAGGACGCCATCTGAGCCTGTGGTGTGTCAGAGCAAAACGATCACTCCGGGTGTTTGAGCCGGTTTGGCACCGGAGACGCGAGGCTAGTGTCTGCCAGTGCAAACCGACGGAGCGATACAGCTGCTCCTTGATGAACTGCAGTCTGAACCTCGTCTCTCCACTTCCAGGAAATGTCTTTCTTGATGCCAACCCATTGCAAAATAAAGAACACCCTTTTTTTTTTTTTTTTTTTTTTTTTTACAAAAATCATGGACTACCCTACAGGAAAAACAGTTAAAATTGTATTTTTTTATTATTCTTCCTCTCACTATAAATGTTGGTGATGATGATAAAGTAGGAAATTATGGTCGGTTATGTGATATTGATACAACTCAAAGTCATAATGTTAAATGATGTTAGTTCGTCTTGTTTCTTCTTCTGTGGAGAGAAAATAATCGATGTGGTGAAGTCATGGGCCAACTACAAAACCCTATTAGTTCCAATGGCCTGCTCGATACTTAACTGAACAAAACTAAAGATATACAGTAAGTGGACGACGACGGCTCCAGAAATATCGAGAGCAGCAATACAACCTGTTGACAAAAGATATCCCTTGGCTCATTCCACCTGCGCCGTGGCAACGTCACACAAACAGCTTGGTGTGGCACACCGTGCAGTAGGGTTTCCCGCTTTGCTCCTTGAAGATACCCTGGCTGAGCTTACGCAGGCAGAAGGCGCAGACAAAGTGCTCAGGGTGAAACTTCCGGTCCAGGGCGGAGATGCAGCGCCCCGAGATGGGCTGCCCGCAGCCCCCGCACAGCGTGCCCTGGCGGGAGTGGAAGTGCAGGGAGCACAGCGGCCGCCCCTCCATCTCCATGAAACAGCCGTCGGTGAAGGGCTTCAGGCAGTCCTTTGGAAGAGACAAACCAACACGCAAAGAGGGAGGAGAGGAGGTCAAACAAAGGCCATTTATGCATTAAGTACTGAGTATTTTGGAATTGATGCTGCGATCGCACCTACAGTTGTACAAAAGGTGAGTGAAATGTCTTTTACGCTGTATTTTTGTAGGCATATTTCTAATGGACTGTAAATGTTTATTTTTTTGCCACATTGTCTCCAGCTATTCAACCTTGACCAGGGTCAGGTCTGTTTGTAAGATACTCACAGAGCAAACAAAGCAGTCAGGATGCCAGGTGCCATTGGCAGCAGTCAGGTAGTTTTCCCTCACAGGTTCCCCACAGCCAGAGCACTTGGGGGCAAACAGGTGGTAAAAGTCCCTTGGGCAATATGGCTTACCATCTTTCTCCAAAAAACCTGTGAAAGCAATGCAGGAAATGAACACACATAAACCTATGTAATGTAAAAGGTACCTCCAATCTTCTTGGTTTTTTACACATATTTTTGCGGTCAAACTACAGAAAAGTGTGCAGTGTCACCTTCAGCTCCAAAGCGCTCTCCACAGTGAGCGCAGAAGAAGTGTTCTGGATGCCAGGTTCGGTCCATGGCTGACAAAATGTTCTACGGGGAAACAATCACACCACACTCACACCACATGATACACACCAAACCACCAGCTTGAACATGGGGAATCACATAGACGTAGGTACGACAAAGGCCTGAGTGATAATCCAGCAAATGCGATCCCTTCCTGAGCTTCACCTGCACAATGGGACCTTTACAGTAGGCACAGCGAGGAGAGAACAGCTGCTGGTAGTCTTCTTCGCAGTAAGCCTTCCCATCCCTCTCAAAGAAGCCACTGGTTCCCAGTTCGGTGTGACAGGCCGTGCACACGAAGTGCTCAGGGTGCCAAACCTTCCCTAGGGCCGTGATCATCTGGAAGGGCGGGAGCAGCGGGGAGAATGTAGCGTAAAGAAATGAAGACACCGAAAAATGACACAATTCATTGCATGTGCGATTGCGTTATTCCTCTGTTGTTTTCTGTTTCTTCGTTACCTTCCCTGCAATGATCTTGCCGCAGGTGGCGCAGTGACCTTTCGCCGTTGTGCACACTCCGATCTTCTCCAGGTCAGAACTCAGGCAGCCTAAAAGATCATCTATGGCGTCTGCTTTCTGGCTCTGAGCCAAGCCCTCCGCCCCCGGGCGTGTTGATGTGCAGTTACTCTCCCTGTTCTCTTCTCGGTTCTCCTCTCGGTTCTCCTCTATGTTCTCCCTTTTCTTTTTCATTGATTGTTTTTGGATTAGGGGTGGCGGCGACGCTGCAGGTTGAAGGTCAGTAAGCTAAAAGGGCAGAACAAGAAGACATGATGTGAATGCATATGGACCCTCGAATTTATTGTGATGTACTTGCTTTTGTGTGGAACGATTTTTTGATTTGTGTATACTGCCCTCTACTTGCGAGAATAATGTACCTGACGTAACTTCAAGATAGGCAAGAGAGCGTTACGATGTTAGTTATTTTTATTCCAGCCAAAGTAGTACAGACACGGTTGTTTCAGGGATTTGTCTAAAGCATCCTGTCTACTCACCCCCTTCCCCAGGCCCATCAACTCCTGCATGATGGAGTCCAGTTCACTTGTTGCTGAAGTTGGACTCATGGCCTCCACAGGAGACGGTAACTCACTGATAAACAGTACATAGAGAAAGTAATTATATTGTATGCCTAAATCGAAGAATGGATTAAAAGAAAAAATATATGCATTGACTTGAACATGTTTGACTGCAAATCTGCATACTGTGGAGGTATGAGAAAGTCAAAATCAATTAACATAAAGGCCTGTGCATTTTCTTTACCTGTACGCATTTGAGCCTCCAGAAACTTTTCCTTTATTTGGAGAAGGATCAACATGGGTCGGTTTTGAACACTGTGGAGAGTGACACATTATCAGCATGCAGCAATTTAAAGTTGGAACAACTCAAGCCTGGTTCAGACTCACTTTTGCTGGAATTACATCGCTTTCCTTTGTCTGAGCAAATGTGTCAGTGGCAGCAGAGTTGAGGGCTAACTCCTCCAACAGAAGATCTAACACAAAGATAAGGTTAGTTTATTTTACAAATATGCACAGCAGCACATGTACAAAGTAGTCAGCCAAACGCCTCCTATAAACTCTCACACATACTTGCACGCTCTCTCTCTCTGAAAATACCTTAACCACTATAAGAAGCACACAATGCATGTCTAAATCAGTTCTGTGTGTGTCTAAAGGTGGTCCCCTACAACGCTCGGTGTGAAAAGCTTTTTCAGGTCATATGTTGTGGGATCACAGTGTGTCACCACTGTGATCAGTGAAACTCTTGAGGGAAGCTGTGACCGTTTGCGAAGCTTCCTGAGGAAGTGAAGGCAGTGATCCTTGCAGAAGTGAAACTGCAGGTCTCAGTGGCAAACTTTATTGTGTATTCCAAGTCATTCCTCCAAACATTATCGTGACATCTCAACTAATAGAATGTAATTGGTAAGGATTTGAATCATGAGAATGTTTTTGTAATTGAACGTTCTAATAATTGTAGGAACATATGTGGAACATAGAATGTAGATACAGCCAGAAAGTCAGCCATGTTTGGACCAACAGGTAAATGAAACAACAATTACAATATTTGTAAGTGTGACTGTAATGTTCAGTCTTCCAACACGTTTACCTAAATTGCAAAATGTCATTGATTCAGACGCAGGTATTGGATCAGCTCTTGGTATTATCAAACATTAACTATCAACATCACCATAAAAGATGTATACGTTTTTGTTGGAATCATGTGCTATGGTTTTGTCAAACCATATTTTACATCAATTTACATTTGAAATGTTAAATATTTACGTAGTATTTTTTTATTTCCTGTAATCTGTTCACAACAGCAAAGCAAGACTTTACTTACCCAGCTCGTCCATGCTTGCTCAACCTATGATCCTCTGTGAGCCTGTGCCTTCGTAGGCAATAGTACTTATGCAAGTGTGTTCCTGTTGATGTGCAGTCACTTTGGTTACCAGTCACAAAATGTCATCAGATTTGATTTAGGTACAGCTATTTCAGCAACTTGTAAATACCGTAGATTTTCATCACCTTACAATTAAGAAGCAAGTCAACTTTTATATAAAGAGATTAAAGAGATTTTTCAACTAGATTTTTAATCGAGGGAGTAGGAACATAGATATGTTTTCGGACCCAGTTGTTTGACCCCAAATTGTTTCCTTTTTACGTTTAATACATCTTTGCGTTGACTTTGTACATTAGTACTAAATGTTCACTGCAAAGCAGTAATTGATGTAAAGTGATTGTTGTAACAAGTCATTATTACAAAGTACTGCTAAGTAAGAACTAGCAGTATTACTAATGCTTTAGTGTGTTAATTGTGTCAAAGGGTTTTACTTGGAATAATGGCTTCAAGGAGTCCTCTTCATAAGATAGGTCAAGGGCATGTGTAGCTTTGTACTTTAATTTTCCATACAGTGTCATCACGGGCATGTAGTGTGTGAACAGCTATTGCTGTCTGTGACTTAATTTAGATGCCCATGCAATGACTCTGATATAACTCAACACATTTTTGATAGGGAAGACCTCAGGCCAGCCTCAAGCCTTCAAGGCCAATATGACACTGTCAAACACAATTACTCATAACTTGAGTAGGTTTAATCTGATTTTACTTTACTGACAACCAAGAGAATCTGGAAGATCAACTGAATATGTCACCTCCCTTTGTCATGGGTGCCGGGGGAATATGTGACTAGGATGGCATGAATAGTGCATCTTCATCAATTTGTCCTGGTCGTCCACCACCATGGGGAACAGTGTGCTTTCCAAAGCCTCTGCCTAAAAAGGACCCGGTTTACCGAGAAAGGCTTTCAGAAGAGAACGCAGAAGCAGATGAGACACAAAGCACAAAGACAGAGCCCTCACTTGCGTTCACTGTTTGGGGATGTAGGTCTCGAGACAGACATGTCTTTGTGCACCGGCAGGGGAAGCAGAAGCAAGAGGTAGCTCATCTGTTCCAGGTAGAAGCAGGGCAGTGTCTATCTTTTGTCTGTGACAGCTGTCATGCTCGCTCTTGGAAACCTCGTTAAAGGGAAGATGACAGAAGGAGAAATTGTGATTTTGATGATCTTATTCCTTTAGTTACAGCAAAGGTAAAAACCGGCAGTCAAAAAGGTTCAAATATCCAATGAAAGAGAGCACCAAACTGAAGACACCAGACGTATGGGATGTCCAAGAGACACAGGTGAGGTTAGTGCTGGTTCTTGAAATGGGTCAAGAGGATAGAAAGACAAGTTAATCTCTGAGCACATCTTATAAGGTACATTACGTTAGCCATGTTTAGAGTCGAATGTTGCTGTTTTTGATGGTAACCTGGCGTGTCACAGCACAGTCATTTGAAATGTCTCCACTTCTGTTGTTTGCACACATTCAGGAAGAGAGGTTGCACATGAGGCGTTGGAGACAGGAAGTGATGCAGATTTGTCGATTTTGTAAAAAATCTCATGCAAACTACTGTCAATAGAGACTTGTTTGTTTTTTACTTCGGAAGGCACATAGACTAACCCTAAGACCCTAAGTGTATGATCTTAACTCTCACTGGAAAGGGAGCACTTCTTCCATCAATTTCAGAACACCATTTGTATGTTTTTGCAGCCTTACACAGTCTCAACAGGATATATTCACCAAACAGAACAACATCTTATCATTTGAATACAACTTAAAACAAATGTTGCAAAACAGTGATCTGTATCTAAGCAATATTTTGATTATAAACAATAACAAATTTAACCTTTAGGGGGAGACAATGCATTTCTGTGTAAATCTATAGCAACATCAGATGTGAATAGAAGTAATGGAAGTATTTTATCTTTTTATCTAAGGGGGGGGGGGTGGGGGGGGGGTGGGGGTGCTGGTTCAGATGCAGGCAAAGTATTCCTTTATAATCAATTACAACATTAAAAGGTTGGTTGTGAATTTGTAAGATGTGAAATAGCTGTAATCTAAGTATGACTATTCATTGTTCATAGATAGCATTTGTGCTAATAAATTTGCATTTTAGTTTCTGTCTCTCAAACTGAAACAACAAGATCAAATCTTCTCCTCTCGTCCTTTCCTAAACCTAAATGGCCCTGGGTTTTAGTTACCTAACTCGTGATGACGTCTACTCTTCATCATCCATTCCCGCCCGTTTACTTGACATCACTGCTCTAGCAGCACCACAACAAGCACCAACAAACAGACTAGAACAAATTCAATTGTTCTCTTTCCCTGTGGAAAAACCTTAATTGTTGAGAGGCACCTGAAGAAGCAAGGTCAATTAGAAAGCTCCAATCCATCCATCCATCCATTATCAGAACCGCTTATCCTATGCAGGGTCACGGGGGGCTGGAGCCTATCCCAGCTGACTTCGGGCGAGAGGCAGGGTACACCCTGTACAGTTCGCCAGTCCATCGCAGGGCAGCTCCAATCCACTCCAGTCTTATTTTGTTATTTTACTATGCCTTACTTTATTTTTACAATAACATTTTACACGTTCAATTACTGTTTTAGCACAAGCACTCATTTCAGCAGTTTGTTTCAATAAGCAACAATACATTCTAGGGAACAATATCTGAGTATATGCAAAGTGATGTATATGTGCATGATTAATAACATATCTGACTTGCATATTTACAGACATTATAAGACCGGTTTTGACTAGTTCTATGCCAGGGCGTTTCACACTAAATTCCATCTCCTAGTCCACAACTACAATTGTCTTCAGGTCACATCGCTTTGAACATATTTTCATTACTTAAACATTAACCACCAAAGCAACCACTCTGACCAGATCATTAATCCTATCCTAATCCTATTTTCCCCAAAGTTACCAACAGTCCACCTCACAATACTGCACTGAAAAGACATGAATATTCCTTAATCTGCACAATAGCCTAATGGTATTTCTTTGTTTGGTATGCATTTATGGAGACTGTGCTGAATGATGGTAAATGTGGTACTTGTGCCCAAATGAGCAGCTGATCCTTGATAAGGGTCATTGTAGAGGTTTGCTGGTGTCCAATAACAAACATATAAACTCAAATTAGTTTTTTCCTGTTAATAATCTGTTACATTCACCTCATTCTAATGTTAGCCGAATAGTAAGCTCTGATGGGAGAGTTGTCAGGGTAGTCCCTATTTGACTGTAGATACTTTCCATCAATTATGTTCTATATAAAAAATAGAGAAAATATGGTTTTCATACATATTTAAAACGTATTAACAACATACAGTAAAAATCAATTAAACTTGTATTGAAAGTTTCTAGAGAAGTAGGGATCACCACCCGCATGTCTGGGTTGAGAATGAAAAGAACGAAACAATAATACTCATTCCTTCTTACTTGTGAGAACATGTAAACTTGTCTTTAAAATTTACAAAACGTTTACAAACAAAATTGAGAATTGGCTAAGACTTATTTAGACTTTATATTATTAGTAAACTATTGATGTATGTTCTAGGATGACGCACATTGAGGGTCATGATTAGTAGCATCACAGGTTGAATTGGGCCTATGTAGGCCTATGTAGACTTTATGTCAAAATTTCAAATTTACTTTAACTTTATTGTCAGTGACCGTCCTTTTGCAGTTGTCACTAATGCGACACGATCGTCTCTCTTCCGCTCCCCGGTGGTGTCGTGGTGCTGCTTCATCGCCGTCCCAGCTAGAAATATTGCTGTTTGTTTATTTAAAGTAACTCAGATTCATTTGCTACATTTTAGTGGTAGCGCCCGTTTAACCCTTTCGTGAACCGTATTGTTTGTCCCTTTAACGCAATAGTCGTCAACACTCAATTGGCAAATATGTCCACTTAGCTAGCCACAGGTGGGTGTCATTTTCAAAATATAATTATCCAGTAGATAAGCAATACACCATCTAAGACCAGCCTTTAAATGGTTGCCATGTCTACGATATATGTCGCGCCCTCCCAGAAGTGAGTGAGCAACGCATCGACCAATCGAGGCAGCGATGGGTGTGAGTTTGCGCGCACACCAAACACCGCTTGGTAAATTTCTACTATGATCGAATCCAGCAGTGTGTATGCTCCTGTAGGACTGAGACAGGTGAATGACTGCAAGATATCGAAAATGACCTATAACGCCTTTTAAAAATTCAGACTCAGGTAATTACCTTTATTTTTGGCTTCCTCCTGAAAAAATAAATGTATGTGAACATCCTCAAGTAGCAGGAGAGATACCGACTTCAGCATTCATTGGACAATGTAACGCTACTCAATGGCTTGAATTGTCGGGACAGACGCTAGTTTGACCAACCACAGAGATGCTACACTGCATTGTCTTGTTGCTGGTTAAAAAAGCTAACTTCTACTGTTCGAATTTAGACGAAAATAATCGAAAGTGATCATTCAATACGTCACGGTGCAGTTACTTTGGTTCTTATAAAAGTAAAACTAGTTGCCTAGTGTCCAGTTCTGATACTGTATCTGTGCCAAGAGAAAACACGCAAGTGTTAAGCCTCTTCCAGTTTTCATAAACCCCTGGTGAGCCTAAGGTGCTGAGATGAAAACAGCGAGTCGTGTGGTTTGAAATGGATTGAGGATGTTTCAGTATCATCAGATGAAAAAAACGTAACTAGGCTTAAGAGACAGCTTTATGGTTCGCTGCCAGCTCACTTCTTCCAAGCCAACGAGATGCAATGTTTGCTTTAGTAATTGTATTTTTTTATGATTAGTATTTTTCTTTTTGAACTATTGGCTTGGTGAATATAACTATTTTTATAGCAGATTCCTCAACTGATTGAGCACTTGTCTCTAGTGCACTTTTGCTGCGTATGCTAGCTAGCTGAGTCATACTAATGGGTGAAGTGGGCTAAAAGTCATCTACAAGTTAACATAGTTACAGAAACTGTATAGATCCTGCATGTTGTGGTCATTAAGATTAGACTAGTTGTCGCCAGTTAGATCAAGCAGGTCAACTAGAATAAAAAAGGTGTGTTTTTTGATGGTTTGACATTCTTAGTTCAAATCTTTTTTGTTTTCAGAAACGTGTGGTTGCCATTTGAAAGTGGATGTCTCTACTCTTTTAATTATTTGATTTGAGATTAAAAAAGAATGAATTTAGCCTGCCATTTATTTGTTTATCAGGCCTGCATATGCTTATCCGGCAATGCAGTAATTTTAGAAAGTTAGCGGTGGATGTGCCATTTGCTTCTGGTCCCAGCAGGTTCCTCTGCAGGCTGTGAGGCCGGCTGAGCTGCTGGAGAGGTCATTGAACAGCGGAGGCTTTGACCCCCGACTGTGCTTATTGAGCTGGACTCTGCAGGAGCCTGGCTGGATCCTCAGCAGGTTAACTATCACCATTCTCAAGGCTCTGTGAAATTTCATAACAGTCAATTAAGAGCCCGTTGTTTGTCGTGCAGCGTCTCCCTCGGTTTATAAGGACTATCATGTGAGGAGCAAGGAGAAGAAAACGGGCACATGTCAGAGAATAGCTGTCCTTTGCATCTGGATTTGAATTGAATCGGTGTCTTTGCCTTAGCCTGATCAGACCGAACCTGCTCTACAACTCGCCTCTCAAGTCTGTACATGAAATACTCTTCAATATTCACGCAGACCCTCTAATTAGGCTTTTTGGCTTGTTTTTGTTACACAAAATCCAATATTTTGCCAACTTATCAGAGTTAGCATGTTATGTATTTAATCTAGCTCCCACGCGTTTCCTTCTTTGCAGCATGGTATCGCGTTACTATGTATTAGTAATGGGTACCCCCTGTTAAGTAGGCTACCGTGCTACCGGTGACCGGGCCCTTCTCCTCTCCAAGCTGGGCAGAGACGTGCCAAAAGACCCAAGCCCTGTGGTCCCCGAAGCCATGCCACTGGGGGAGCGGGGCCTGGCTCTGTGAGCGAGCAATGCCTACACAGCAGATGGAGCAGGCCACCGGTATCAACCCTAGGCTTTGGCTGGAGGAGAGAACCTGCCATTTCTAGGTTACTAGAGCACAGCTCCAGGCCAAGTACTGGAGGGGGTGTAGGGAGAGTCAGATGACATGGGACTACCCAGCCTAGTTGAAAAGAATCCTTGGTTGTTTACTATCAGCTTGGTGGCTGGAAGCCTGGGGACTTTTTGAGTGGGGGTGGGTGGCTTACACAGTAGAACAGAAAGTCTACATAGGCCTAATTCAATCAGTTGTGCTACTAATCATGACCCTTAATGTGCGTCATCCTAAAACCACGTGTTGGTCCAGCAAGGGAGGGGGGCGGGGGCTTTGACAGAAAGAGCAGGCCCTATTCGAAAAGTTGACTATGCAAACCCGTTGTGTGGTAGTATATTGTGTGTTTTTATTAGTCTTGCTTCAATTGTGTTGTGAAAGGGCTGACAGTTCTGCTAGCCATGCAGTCACGCTGAGGTCTCTCGCAGCTGGCCTCGGCAGGGTTTGGATGTGCTGTGTGCCTGGGACGTTTTCCTCGACCATACTGGACTGGACTGTTTGCCTCCGGGACAACAACACACATTGAGGCCAGCACAATGGGAAACACTGCGCTGCTTTCTCTCTGCGCCGTTCTGCCCAGACCCGCGGAGAACCAGAGATGGAGGGAGGGCACGTCATGCACACCAGCACAGAACTGTTCATGCATGTCGAAATGGAACAGCTGCGTTGTCACAATGGCACAATGTTGAACCGTCCGCAGCCTCGTTCCCATTGATAACAGTAACATTTGATTGATAGGTGGCTAGAATCTAGTTGGTTTCATGATAAGGGCCATGGTGGACGTATCAAGGGTGATAATGGCACTGAATGCTTACCCAGACGTGTGAGTGGGTAATGACTGAATGTCAGAGGTGGGCAGCAAGTGAACATACTCGTAACGTTGTCATCATGCTTCATCCTACCAAACCATTCGGATTTGGTGAGGGGTAGTCAGACAGACAGTCTGCAGTGCAGTCGAGTGCCCTTTGAAAAACCCTTCTGACAGTATCACGAGAGGCATCTTCAAACCGTCAATCCTTAAAGCAGCCACTTTTGTATCTGATCTTTAATTTTGTTTCACCAGTTTGCAGCGTGTTGGGTTGCCTTTAACTTCCAACAGGCTGTGCGCGCGCTTCCTGAAGTCTCTCCGCCATTCTCCCAGTGTCTCACTCCTCTTGTTTCCCTGTTCTCTCCCACCTCGCAGCGCCTGCCAGAGACAGATGGATGTGTTAGGAGCCTGGCAGGACATCGCCCCTCCATTCTTGGCTGTTTAACTACTTTTACCCATTCTTGTGTGTGGGCCTTCTTCCTTTCTAAGATGGAAGAGGATGCTTGTTGGGGTTGTCAGCGAAGCTGAATATGTGTGGAGCACTTTCCCTCCCAGCTTCATACCTCACCAGGGAAGGCCTGGTGGATGTGGGTGGGTGTGCTTGGTTGGCTCTTCTCTTTATCATGGGAAGCATATGTGCCAGTAGCAGGTCCTTAACTTTCTTCTTCACAGAGAACCGAAAGTGAAAAAGCTGTACTGAATATGGGCGTATTTCATTGCACAGTCTAGGTTGTTGTTGGGACAGTTTGTGGGGGAAGGAGAGAACCCACCACCACCACACCACCCTTCTTTTCTTGAGGCGCAATTTTTCATCACAGCCATCTGGCTGTTGTCAGAGGCTGTTTGTTTGTGCTTCCACTGCCATCGTAGCTCTGGAGCAGTGGGGCTGGGGTGTGTTTGGCTGCTGGCAGCTGTTGATAGTGTTGTGGTCTGTCGGCCCGTTACTGTGAACTCCCTTTGGACTGGTCTGTCTGCCGTGCACCAGCACTAGGTGGGACTTGCAGGGTGGCGGGTGGGCCGCCAGCCGTCCGTCTCAAAGTCAACGCAGTGGTGGTGACAGAGCAACGAACGCCGCGCCTCTTTCTTGTACCTTCTGCCTCTCTCTCTCTTTCCGCCCTGTTACGCCATCTTTAGTCCGTTCCCGTCCGATTTCTGATGTGGCCCAACGTCCTCCGCCGGAGCGTGGAGCTCTTCATCCCCTATCTGGATTTCACAGTCCCGCTCGGCTTCTTATCTGAGCACTGCCCGTTTCCGCCATCGTCGCGTTCCAACCGGAGGAAGATGCTGAATGTCGTCTTGATGGATTCAGCAAGCTGTCGAGGTCATGGCACGAGCCATGCTCCCCGTACTGAGTCGCCTGTGGATGGTCCTTCAACACCGCCCCAGGCTCCCCCCACAGATGTACAGCTGCATGGAGCAGAGTGGAGCTGGCTGCAGTCTCTCTTTCTCTCTGGCATGCTGAGCCATTCTGACAAACGCGAGCTCTCTCCAAGGGCGCTTGGCCCGACTGCCGAGTTAATTAACAAGGTGAGGGATAGGGGTGTGTGTGTGCGGGGTTGGGTGGGTGGGTGGGTGGGTGTGTGTGTGTGCGCCTGCCTGCCTGCCTGAGCTGGGGCCAGGGGCTTAGTGAATGCCAAGAGTTATAAAAGGCCGTCATCAGCAGCACGACCCAGGCAGGCAGCAGCCATGCCACCCCTCCTCCTCCTCCTCCTCGTCATCTCAGCAGCGTAACACGATCCCAGAGTGTAGGCTGCCATGGGGAACCAAACCAATACACCAAAACACCTCCCACACACACAAACACAGAGACGTCCTACCTCAACGTGCTGGACGTGTCCCGTGTGTTTCCTGTATTAGGGAAAGAAGACGTTTTTAGAGGGGTTTCGGGGGAGTGGGCAGAGCGGGTTACTCTGGAGGCTCCCCGCCACTTCAAAGGCGGACGCTCAGCGGTCGCCTGCCGTTCGACTTTCACTCAGCTTCCTGTGCTTGCAAACATGACGTTGTCAGATACCCGCTCTGAATAGTGAGTGGTGTGAGTCAGTGTTTTTCTACTGTGGTATTGCCTAATACAGACACTGCTACTTTTCTAGTTTGATAGAGCGCCGGCTATTAGTCACCAGCCTTTTCTAATGTGCCATTTTAGCTTTCACATTTCAGAGAACCCAGGCGAGTGACTAAAGACGACTCTTTCTTTCTCTCCACCTCCCCCCTCTGCCAGTGTCTTTCTGTCTCTCTCTCCATCTCCCTCCTCTGCCAGTCTCTTCCTGTCTATCTCTCCATCTCCCTCCTCTGCCAGTGTCTTTCTGTCTCTCTCTCCATTTCCCTCCTCTGCCAGTCTCTTCCTGTCTATCTCTCCATCTCCCTCCTCTGCCAGTGTCTTTCTGTCTCTCTCTCCCTCCTCTACCAGTCTCTCTCTGTCCCTCTCTCCATCTCCCTCCTTCGCTAGTGTCTTTCTGTCTCTCTCTCCTCCACCAGTGTCTTTCTGTCTCTCTCTCCCCATCTCCTTCCTCTCTCTTTTTCCATCTCCCTCCTTCGCCAGCCTCTTTCCATTGATGGCGTCTGACCGTCTTTCCCCTCCATGCATCGGGTCTCTCTGTGAAGTAAACAGTACGACCCACGCTTTCCCCGTAGGGCAAAGCTAACTGGCCGTGTTGAGAGTGTGGGTTGCCGTGCCTACGCCGCTTTGTTTTGGAGACAAGTCACACCCTCCTTGTCCTCCTCCTGAGCCCAGAATGTTCCTTCCTGCTAGGAAGTCTGTGTCTGGATGCTTTGTGAATGGTCTTGAGAATTGCGTCGTGAACAGTGCACACATTAGAAATGCACATGGCAAGGTCTTACAGTATGAGACATCACAGAGGCGTTTCTGATCGACGGTAGATTGCTGTCTTCTTAGGAAACCACAGCAACCGCCGTGTGCGGCAGGAAGGGGCTGTGTGCTGAGGTTCCGAGGGCCGGTATCTTCCAGAGGGGGGTTTCTAACTGTGCTTTCTGCTCTTTTCCAGTACACCTCTCTGCCAAGTCCTCAGAGGGAAGATGGCCTTTCAGAGCAACTTCTGGGTGAGTCACATTATCAGCAATAAGACGATAACACAACATTTCATTTTCTGTCTCCGTTTATTCGTTTAGTGAACGCTTTTATCCGAAGTTACTTTCTATGAGATTACAGGGGTAGCCCCCCTGAAGTAATTTGAGGTTAAGTGCCTCACGCAAGGGCACTCTAGTGGGGGTTGCTGGGTTTATTTTTGGCCAGCACAAAATGTCTTTCCGTCCCAATGGATTCACACTCCGCCTTTTTTTTAATGTATTACTTACTGTGACTAAACAACCACGTCCAAAGGCCAAGAAGTCTACTGTGTTATTATTCCGTCTCTGTGAGTCATGGAGATGGGAGGATGGGATGCTAAGCTACGGTAGCAGACGAAGTCCCTCTCTCTCTCTCTCTCTCTCTCTCTGTGGGCCCCCAGTCTGGGAGGGAGTGACTGGAGCAGGCCAGGCCTTTGTCAGGCGTTCCTATCCCGGTTCTGTATCCTCCATCACCCACTGTTGTCCCCTTTCCCTCCTTCCTCCTCCGCCTTCTCCTACCGCACACCTGCAGCAGCTATTTCAGGTGTGCCCTACTTCTGGTCGCCTCCCTCATCGAGACTAGAGAGGATGGTTTCTATAGAAAATCCCTCCATAACAATTAGGTTCACAAAAGGGAGTCCACTAGGAATTCAATGTACACTCAGGAACAGGTTTTCATCATAACCAATAGGGAGCTTTCATTGTTCAGTTATAGGACATAAAACCGTGTGTGTGTGTGTGTGTGTGTGTGTGTGTGTGTGTGTGTGTGTGTGTGTGT
>JAVQJS010064799.1:0-17342 GCA_036024795.1 Galaxias rostratus | reverse complement strand
CAAATATAAACACACATACCTACACACACACACACACACACACACACACACACACACACACACACACACACACACACACACACACACACACACAAACACACATGCTGCATGAATCACACCTCCGGGAGACTGAGGATAAATGAGTGGATGTTGGCATTTTTGGCGGCTTCCTCCATTTCCATTTCAGAGACTTCTCTGCTGTTATCCCCATACTTGATGTTCTCTGCAATGGTGCAATCAAAGAGGATGGGCTCCTGGGACACCAGACCTAGCTGAGAGCGCAGCCATGCCAAGTTCAGACTCTTTGTGTCACACCCGTCCACTAACTGAAATATGACAGATTAAACAGCTAGTTATGTTAATTACAACAACTCTCATTAATATTTCAAAAGTATTCATTTTTTTCAACAAAAAGCTTTAGCGTAATGTGTCAATGTGGTAACCTTACCACTTGTCCCTCGGCGGGGTCATAGAAGCGTTCTAGCAGTTGCACTGATGTGCTTTTCCCACAGCCACTCCCCCCTACTAGGGCCATAGTCTGACCACTGTCCACAGAAACATTTAAACCTTGCAGGACCTTGACATTCTGACGAGTGGGATAAGAAAAGTGGACCCCTCGGAACTCAATTGCTCCTGAAAAGTTTGCCTTTTTGAGAAATGAGGCAAACAAATTAAAAATTAGTTAGTGATGGATAATTATATCCTGAACAAATGATAAAACTTACTTAAAAATGAGAGCTCACTGGCTTATTTCCGTCTTCACTGCTGATGTCAATCATTGTCTTCTGCGCCAGCAACTCCAAAATTCTTTGTGCCGATGCTTTTGCTTTGGCAAAGTCTGGAGCAAATGATGACGACTGTCCAATATTCATGGCAGCAAAAATGATCACTGAAAACACACTGAAAAAAAAACACGTTCACATCTTCACTGTTACATAGTGAAGTCATTCAAATTAAATACATTCAAATGAGAAAAAAACTTCACTCACAGGAAAACGTTTTCATATTCAGTATAGCAGTGAGCAATGAGCCAAGCGCCGAAGCGGAAGATTGCAGCATTGACAAAAAAGGGGAAAGCTCCGGCAACGCCTGATGTTATTCCATAGATTGGTGCTTTGACTAAACCGGAACTATGATTTAAAATTGAGACACTAATTAGAAACAACAAATTAATTAATAAATGTTAGATCACACATTACAATTGTATGATCATTGCGCCTATCTAAAAGCACATGTTTCATATCCCTACCGATATGGCTTATTCAAGCTTTCAATGAACTTGTGTAAGAAAATATCCTCTCGGGTCAATCCAACCACGGTCTTGAAGTTTTCAACAGTCTCGGTGGATATCTAGACGCAGATGTGATCACAAACCAAATTTAATTAAATTTATTTTTATCCATAGGGTCTGAGCCAACTTTCAGGAGCCAAAGGTAGAACCGAGGTGGCACCTTTCCTGACTGCTCCAGGGCCCCCTGATCTTTGGAGGCATGCCCTCCCATGGCTCTCATCTGAATGAAGTTGGCTGCTGTAAGGAAGGGTACACAGGCCAAAATGAGGAGGGTGAGCTGCCAACTGAAGACGAAAGCCACGATGATTGCAATGAGCAGGGCACACACTGTGCTGGTGACCAAGCCCAGTCTTGACCCAGCTGCCTGAAATACAAAATTTAAATAAAAAGTCACCTATCAGGAAACCACTGTGCATGGGTGACTGAAATATCCAAGGAACAATTTAATACCAGAGACAAGTTAAAGAGACTGTAACTATAATAATTTAGCTGGAACTACTTTGAATTACATTTGACCCCTACATGATGTGTTATATTTAGACACCTGGTTCTGTAAGGAAATCACAGTGTTGCACTCACCCCTTTCACCATCGATGCATCAGTAGCCAATTTGGTGGTCAAAACCCCCACTGCGTTGTCATGGTCATCAAACCAAGCAATCTCCTTAAAAGGATAATACAACAATGTTCAAATATGAGTCAGAAACAAAATAAAAGTTTGTTGTTCTGACATTTATAATGTACCAACACAGTGGACAATTATAGGAATTGGAATTTTTGACCTATGGTTTTGAATGGAAAGTGTATCATACCTGTCTCATCATTGCATTAAATACCTGAGTCCTCAATCTCATTGTAAGAAGCTCTCCTGATTTACCAAACATGTAGCCCTGAATATGTGAATAGCCAAAGGAATGAAAACGTTATATACGTAAATGGAAGAACAGTCATTTGCTAGCACGATAATATTTATTCAGAGTTTACAAACCTGTAGGAAGAAAGTAACAAAAGCAACTACTCCCACAAGAAGAAATAGGAGTGAAAACATCAAGGTCTGCTGTCTTCTCACATCTGGATTTGTTTCAGCAAAAACCTAAGTCAGTATATAAAAACGCTTTACAATTGTCTCATATGTTGCTTTCTTAAGTTGACCTAAAATTGACAGTTGGCTCGGTCTTGTTTAGCATGGAAATACTGCAAACAGACACTTACTCCAATGATTTTAGAGAATAGGATGCCAACACATGGATATACTGCTCCACCAAGCAGGCTTGACAGTGTTCCCACCAGGAGGTAGGGCCACTCTGGCTTGTTCAGAGCAAGGATTCTGGAGAAGGGGATATCGACTGCTGTCTCTGTTTTCTCCTTTTTCTGTAAAAACACATTTAAAAATGAACACAAAAAAAATTTGATTGATGACTAAAATGTTGTCAATATCTAGTGTTAAATCTTACATAAACACATAAAGCATTCTAAACATGTTTTCATTTCGGATTCCCTTCATATTTTCTTAATCACATAAATCATATGATGTGTTTGAGCATGGGAGACCGTGTATTGTTAAAATGTGTTCATCACGTATATAGTCTAGAAGTGTATATTGTTTTACAGTGGGGTCCTCACCTTACCTTATTTTTTCTCATGGACTTCTTTTTTGATGGCTTCCGCCGAAGATTATTACTTTTTCTCATAGAATTTCTCTCAAATACACCATTCTCTATTATTGTTTCTCCTGTGGGTTTTGTTTCCAGTATTTCAAAATCTCTGTCGTCAAAGACTGTCTCTTCTTCAGACCCGTAGTCTTCTTCATCCTCGTCATCATCACAATCAATTTCCTCGTTTATTTTTGCTGAACTCTGGAAGGTATCATGATTGTTATACATTGCAATGAACTTTTAAATTACATCGTGTACATTGATCTGTAAGGGTTTCTTGAGGTTCCCTGTGCATCAAAACATGCAATACATTTCTAATTCTGACGTTAAACAATTTTTTTACCTGCCGCATGACAAGAGAGAAGTAGACCCCTTTTATTGCCATCAGTTCTTTATGACTGCCTTGTTCAACAACCTTTCCATCACTGAAGCCAGCGATCACATCAGCTGTCCGAATGGTGGAGAGACGATGAGCGATGACGATTGTGGTGCGTCCAGCTCTGGCCTAGGAGGTCAGGAGAGTCCAAATGAAATAGCCACATGGCTGTGTACACGAGAGGCCAATAGGATGTGCTCATAAACATGACATGAATTCTACTATGGTCTCTCTCAGTGCTCACCTTGTCAAGAGCTGCCTGGACAACTGCTTCGCTTTGAGTGTCTAAGGCAGAGGTGGCCTCATCCAGCAGGAGGATTTTGGGGTTTTTGACTAAAGCTCGGGCAATGGCTATCCTCTGTTTCTGACCTCCACTCAGCTGGGCTCCCCTCTCCCCGACCATAGTATTTAGCTTCTGTCTCATTCAAGAAAAAAATACTTTCAATTCGGGCACTAAAGTGTTTCCAAATAATTTGTGTATAGGAGGCCCATTATTTTGTTAACTTACAACATACTAGTGCTGGGGGGAGATGATGAATAATATTGTGGGAGATGTTGATATGTAACTTAAGTCAGTATTTTTTGATCAATTAATTTAATGAAATTATTTAAATTAAGTTTTCTACACGTAGGCAGTATAGGAAGTTAGAACTTCTAAAGAACAGATGATGTCATCCAAATGACTTGTAGTCCAATAGTATCCATGATGGCTTACATCTGGAAGCTTGGAGATAAAGTCATAGGCATTTGCTTCTCTCACAGCCCGCTCAATATCCTCATCTGTGGCATCCTCCCTTCCGTAGCGGATATTCTCAGCGATTGTTGTTCCAAAGAGTACTGGCTCCTGACTTACAATTCCCATATTCTCCCTCAACCATTTCACATTCAGTGAGCGAATATCATGACCATCTAATGTAACCTAAAACAAAACAAGCAACAACAAAAACAGTGATGTTTACAGTTTGGTCACAGGAGGTCAAATAGGTTTAGACCTGATATATGACATGACACTAAAACTTGAAGTCTATTTTGAACCCAAACAGGATAAACCAGTATCATATGATGCACGGAACTAAAATATCTTATTGTGGGTGTGCAGGAGAGCCTTGATGCGTTCATCTATAATCAAATAGCTGTAAGGGCTTTGTAGTTTCCGGCATTTCCATCATACCTCTCCGGCGTCAGGATCATAGAAACGCTGCAGAAGCTGTATTGTCGTGCTCTTTCCGCAACCACTAGCTCCCACAAGAGCGATTGTCTTCCCATGTGGTACCTTTAAATTCACTCCTTGCAAAATCTGCAGTACCAAATAACACAGGCGATCAAGAGTTGGTATGTAACACATAAATTATTTATCTTAAATAAGTTAAGTCAAAAACTCGATGGCGCGATGATTCACTTACTTTGACGTCTTTCCTTGTGGGGTAGCTGAAGTGTATGTTTTTGAATTCAATGTCTCCTTTTACACTTTCAGGTTTGTGACCTTCCTTTGAGCTGCTGTCTATGGGACGGGGCTACAAGAATAACGCAAGAATAATCTCAAGTCAATGTCTGGCTGACATGGGATGATGAGTAATCTACTCAGAATTCCTTTGACAGGAAATTATCTTAATCTTGACAACAATAATACTTAAAATATACTTTCTTATCAACAATAAGCCTATACAATAAGATTCAATACAAAGTTATGAACAGAAATGTAAGAGACTGAAAGTTATTTTTGGTATTTTTTTTCAAAGACGAGGTTCACTTTAGGTTCGTGTTTATGTTGGAAAAAAAAAATGTATTTGATGAGAGTAAAGAGATGGTTTTCAGTACCATGTCTATTGTTTTGTATACTTCATAGGCTGCACCACGAGCTTTAGCAATACTCTCTAAATTGGGAGCGCCCTGGCCCAGCGAGAAAGCTCCCATCATGACTGCAAAGAAGACCTAGATGGTCAAATGAACAAAGAAAAGTGGCGTTAGATCAACACAACATTGTAAGTGTATCAATTCTAGACCAAACTCAGACAATTAAAACTCACTGTGATCACTCTCCCAATAGTATAGTTCTCAGGCTCATCAACCGACAGCTTTGTCCCATACCAGAAAGCCAAAGCATAGGTTGCAAAGATGATAAACTGGGTTAGTCCTAGTGATGCATTAGTGGTAATTGCTTTCCTTATACCAAAGCTTTTAGCTTCTTGTAGGTTAAGCTCATACCTGGAGGAAAAAGAGAATACTGGGGGGTGGGTTTTTTGTTTTTTTAATTAAAGGGGCGTTTTTCAAGTGTGACAACTAACTTTTCTGCTGCCTTCTTTTGACCATTGAAAGCCACCACAGTCCTGATTGCTACAAGTACTTCCTCAGCCACAGCTCCTGCTTTGGCATAGGCAGAGAGCTCTTTTGTTGTCAAACTGGCAAGAATCTGTAAGAAAATGCAAATGTACATGAAAAGTTTGTTGATAACAAAAATCTCTGGCACTTCTCAAAGCAAGACCATTCTGTATATATCAGCTGAGGAACAGACTGTTGGCATTATTTAGTTTACTTTATAACCTACTTTTGACCATGCAGCGGCTGAGCCCGCCAGGAGAGGACTGACGGACAGGATGACCAAGGTTAATTTCCAGCCGAAAATAAAGCCAATAATAACTCCTGACAGAAAGGTGCAAAAGAACTGCACAAATACGCAGACCTTGTCTCCAAGTCCTTCGTTAATTGTGTTAATGTCACTATAAAGAGCAAAACGATAAGGGGCAGGCTGATTGAAAAGTGCATGCACATGTAATACAAATGCAATGTGCAGTGTTGAGATTTAAAGTCCTGCATTTTTCTGCACTTACTCTGTCAGCCTGATGTTCAGTTCTCCTATCGGATGTGTATCGAACCAGGCCATCTGCTGATGGAGGATGGCATGGAAGAACCTCTCCCTGATCCGTTTAGTTTGTTTGGTGGCCGTCAAAATGAACAGTGCCACCTGAAGGGACCCTAGGAGCAAGACTGCGCAACCAATCCCAACAAAGTAATATGCATGTCTGCACAAAAAGAAAAAGAAAAACTTAATCAGTTATGGATCTGCTCTCAACTGAAGTCCATTCTAAAATATTGGCTTTTGAAGTACTCGTCTTGGAGGATGATATAATGGATGCAACATACTATGCTGCGTACATTGAAATACTGATAACATTTATTCTAAGACATTAAATTATTTCAGTGATGTTACCTAGTCATAGCGGCTTCAATGTCTATTCCCGGAATAGGAATGCATTGTGTTGAGTTAAGGAATTGAAGGGTGAAATTTCCTGTGGATAATAGTTATTAGATCATTATTATTGGATCATCTCCATATATATTTAAAATATAAAAATAATTTTAGATATTGTAATTGTATGGTTGCAATGTATTATTTGCTATTAGAACAGGTATCTGATATACCTGTTAAGTTTAACTGCTGTCCACTTTGCACAAAGCTGTCAGTCATTTGACCAAAGACTATGATCATGAGTGGTAAAGCAGTCCCATTGAGTGCAGCACATATAATGCCCAATATCATCAAGAAAACTTCAAAGGGAGTAGCATAGCGAAACTACGGCACAACGGGAACATTATGACACAAAGTTAATGTGTGAACCCGTAAATTGAAGGTCATATCACATAATCATTCTGTAGTCATTAAAAAATAATCTCTTACCAACTGGAAAAATCCCACACTTTTCACAGGTCCTTTTTTCTTTTTTGTCTTTTTCCTTTTATTTAAGAAACATTTATACATCAACCGTATCTAGACAAAATGTTAACCACCACAAGTGACAGATTCCTTTCCAACAACTCACATATTAAAGCCCTTGCAGGCAGGTTTACCTGCCTCTACTAAGGTCACAGGGCATGTAAGGCACCATCTCTTACCCCTTGTCTTTTGGCTTCAACTCATTGATTATCTCAAGGGGTTCCTCTCCCTTTTCATCTGCCTTCTCATCCACAACATATGCCAGATTAAGATTTCCTTCCATATTCACCTCTTAATAACAGAGATTCAGAGCAACAAGGGTCATTAGTAAACCACAGTATGATTCATTTTTCTATGTGTGTTTGTTATTTTTATAATAGTGTGTTTTTGTCTTTATAGCCATATTTATTATTATACCCATTTCATACATGTAATTGCTGGCAACACAAAACTTACTTTCTGGAGGAGGGCCTGGAATGTCTGTGTTCTCTCTCATGGTGCATACAACTCGTCTACAGCTGTACTATGTTCTATATAATAGAGTCAAACAAATAACTGTTCATTTAAAAACTGCTTGAAACAATAACTGCCAAATTAAGTGTCTATATAATGAATGAGGAATCAGTAGCTTTTTTTCAAATGAGTGACCTCAAACATTGCATGAATTGTCACATGGATACTTAATTTATTTTAAATGGTGTCATGTCTAATAGAATGACATGCGTCACTTTGGCAGTTATCAAAGTAGTAAAGAGAAAGAAAGCAGCTTTGTAATGCAAGAAGTAGTTAGGAATGTAATTTGTAGTTCTTACCTCCATGAAAAAAATTCCTTGTCTATGTACTCTAAGCCAGCATACTTCATTAACACCCAACATCTAAATAAATGCCTGACTTATTTGTTGAGTGTTTAAATACCGCACCTCAAAGCTATCATGTGATGTCAATATTTTTACATATTTTTACCTGAGGGAGGTGCTTTGCAAACTGTGCAGCAGGTCAATGTGTTTTAGATGCCTTTGTAGATACAATACTCTTTCAAGAGTCTCTGTAAGATGTGAATGCATTCTTGGAAATTGCTGGGCATTGTTGGAGTGTAGAACATGCATAATACAATGTCAAATAAACAGTTGGATAATGATACCTTTTTATGTTGCAAGGAGATCACTTTATGCCCTGTAACTCAAGAAAATGTTTTGACCAAAGTATGACGGTTGCACCTTAAGATACCTGTAATTTATTCCACTGCATATCTTCTACCCTTTCTTAAATGTTTATATTTTTGTTGTTATCGATGTTATTGCAAGTCATTTATTGTAATATCTTCAATAATAATACGACATTAAGTATAAGAAGTATTAAGTGGCCTTGTATTTATCATTTTGACTACATATATCATTTTGTACATAATCAACTGTGCCTGAAATTGTGATTACGCAAAATGTGAAACATCTTTTTTTTGTTGATAACTACAAAAATACATAATATGTAATTGTATAGTTTATATGAATATATTGATGATGATAATGTTTATGATCCACATATCTTGTGCAACTACATTATCTTGAAATGGTATGTAATTGTGTGACGTAGAATTTGTTTCCCAAGATGCAAGACGACAATGAAGATTTGCATGAGCTGATGCAATTTGGGAGCAATACAGTTTGATTACCTTGTTTAATATATAAGATTTTTTAGGTTACCAATACAAATATGTGGTTATTAAACACATTTAAAATAATCTTCCCTCACTGACTACTCCCAGTTATACCAATTTCAAACAAGAAATGTATCACTGAATGAATTTAAGTAAAGGGTAATTCCAATGTGATTTTCAAAAACAGAGAGATGAACTCTTGTGACACCAAGTAGAATCTTGAACTTGATGAATGGCTGGTGTGCACCTGGCTGGTGTGCAGAATGCACAAAAAGATATTATCTGTGATCAAACTGGTTTGTCCAGGAGTGCGTGATTGCGACATTTTTCCTCTGAACTCTAACCACAGTCTTGTATAACCATGCATTCTAGATCGGAGATATTACAGTTTAGTTCATAAAGGACAGGAAACATTCAAATATTCCTAAAAACAAAATATTGTTTGTTTGTAACAATTCAGTTTCCCGGGTTTTTTGTACGTCTTCATTCATTCATAAATTGTGAGGTGTGCTATTTTAGCACCATGAACATTAGACATTGCCATGGATTTATCATTAAACAGTCAACTGCTAATAGGCTATTTCAGAACCATGGATTTACCCGACAATTTGCTCAAATCTCACACATTCAAGCAACACTTAATCAATCCACACACGACAACAAACTACAAGTTGGCAAGTATGTACATGTTGGACACAGAACAAGGAGCAACATATAATGCTATTTTAAAAAAGGCCAGGGAGCCACCATATACACCAATCAGACACAACATTAAAACCACTGACAGGTGAAGTAAATAACATTGATCATCTCGTTGCAAAGGCACCTGTCAAGTGGTTGGATATATTAGGCAGTAAGTGAACAATCAGTCCTTGAAGTTGATGTTCTGGAAGCAGACAAAATGAGCAGGTGTAAGGATCTGAGCGACTTTGACGAAAGCCAAATTCTGATGGCTAGATGGTTAGGTTAGAGCACTTCCAAAATGGCAGGTATTGTGGGGTGTTCCCAGTTTGTGGTGGATAATTCCTACAAATAGTGTCCAAAAGGAAAAATGACCGGTCAACTTGGTCATGGGCACCCAGGCTCATTAATGGATGTAAGGAGCGAACTCTAACCTGTCAGGTCCGATCACACAGAAGAGACCATGTAGTACAAATTGGTGAAAATGTAAATGCTGCTATGCCAGCTACGATAGAAAGATGTAAAAAAAAAACGTGCATCACAGCTTGCTGAGTATGGGACTGCATAGCTGCATACCAGTCAGAGTGCCCATTTTGACAAATTGTTCACCGCCGACAACACTTGCAATGGACACATGAGATTCAAAACTGGACCATGTTGCAATGGAAGAAGGAGGCCTGGTCTGATGACTCACATTTTATTTATACCACTACTGGGTGTGTGTTATTTGCCTGGAGAAGAGATGGCACCAGGATGCAGTACCCACATCAATGTGACCAAGCAAGATAAAGGTATCCCCTGATCGACTCAGATTCTCCTCAGGAATGAGGAAACGCTGGAGGATCTTTATCTCTTAGGTGCTGATCAAAATCATAAATCTAATGTGAAGTTCATAAGGTTATCCCAATGGTTTTATAAAAAAATGAAATTTTGCACATGAATACAAGCATGTTCAAGACAGCTCCTTAATCCAGAGCCGACAATATAAATATGGCTGAGACTAGACATTTTTTTTCTTTTTTTTTTTCTTTAAAAGTAAATTACGTTTGTTTGTAAATTAGAAATTTTGTTTTAGCTTTTTAACTTTTAATTATAACTTTTTACAATCATCATTCAAAAGGCCAAAAGGTTAACTCTGTCTATTTTTATTACGTGTATGGTCACTATAAGTTAGTGGTAATTTATTTGACTTTGTGAACAGCATCAGTTTGGTTTTGTCAGTATTCAGCAAAGGTTTTAGTGAAATTAGATTAAACAACATTAAAAGCACATGGTAAGTATTTAGCAACCTTACCCAGTGTAGCAGCCCAACAATAAATCTTAAATTGTCTGCATAAAAATTAAGTTTTGCATCCACAACAAACCACACATCTGAAGATCAGCCATTTAGTTGGGTACACTTAGTTCAATCAGAGTAATAGGAAAGGACAATGTGTGTTTCAAAATGTTGTGTTCAACTATCAAATGGCTTAGAAATATCAATGATATGAGAAACACAATTTTACTTTGCATGTAGTGAATCATGTGGTTTACAACCTTCAAGGCAGTTGGAACAGTACTTTTATGTTTTCGTAAATCGGCTCAGAATTCTGATAAAATGGCATTGGAGTCAAACAAAACCTTAAATTGCCCATTTACAAGAGACTCAAGTAATTTAGGTGGATTACTTCGAAATTGGCCTATGATTGTTAAGAAGCTTTGGATCACACCCTTTTAAGAACAAAAGGACATGCTATCTTCCAGATTCTTGGAATTTCATTATATAAAGTAAATTTCAAAAGAGAAGTTCAGCTATAGACCAACATGGTTATTATGCAATGCCGCAAAACTTTTCATATCATATCAATACAAGTAATAATGTTATAACTTGAAACGGTTTAAAAGCACGGTTCAGGTCAATATTTTGAGGTCTCAATACAAATAAGTAACGAAAACGTTTTGGGGCCAAAATATCCCATCTCCCACAGATTCTCGGCTGCGTGATCTCCGAGGAAACTGTGACAAATTGTTTCATGACACAAGGAAGTCAATCACTGTGTCATGAGGTGACCCCAATACTTAGAGTACAGTTCTTGATCTTGCTAAGGATATGCAGTGACCACAAGCATTCTGCCTTGTCTACTTTGCAATGAAAATAATTACACCAACTTAAAGGTCACAAAAATAATCTACTAGATAAACTGCCTTAAAAACATAGTTATAAGGTTATAACATGAAAAAACACTTTTTATTTCATAACATGATACTGATTTGTTTGATTTATTTAATTAGCAACTGTGCTCCTTGCAAACTAAAAAACACAGAGCAGGCTAACTGTTTAAGATTAGTCTGCATGAATGCTATAGTTTATCAATTTTCAATCTTTTTTAATGTTTTTCATTAAATACTAAGGTTGTATTTTAAACATTGTATCCAATGTTAAAGGACTTGATAAAATAACATTATAATATATCTAAAATAACATGCATTAAACAATGTGTTGCTGTATTCTTAGCATACAATAAATTGGTACAATTGTCTAATTTCACCACTAGAGAGCAGACTTAGTTTACTTAAATTTGTCATTTATCTCCATTCACTTCCATTACAAGAATGAACACTAGATATAAGAAAGAACTAATTTATAGTTGTAGTGGCATTATGCGCCTACATCATAATCTAAATGTTTAATGCATAATAGTATATTACGTCTATCTTAAGCCTGAGCGTCTTCTTACAGTTGCAGTAGCATTTTAATGCATAATCCCCGCAAAACCGCTTACTTGCATTCTTCAAACACCAGCTGATTTCACTGCTCAAGGTCAACACACAATGTTTGCCACTAAGTCTAAAAACTCAAAATTCAAGTTTAGCTCAAATTAAGGCTATTAAACAACAACGCTGAATGTTGCAACCGTTTTATTCGAAACTTAAAAAAAAAATGATGTTACAAATGTTAGGGAATATTTCTAAATTGTTATTACACATGTAGGATAGGCTGTTTACATTGGCTTTAATTTTCAATGCCAAAAAATTAATAAATGTATATAATGTGAAATTCTGGGGATAAAAAACTATATGAAGATGCACTTTTCTATCAAACTGGCACGTTACCACTTTCTCAGTGGATTTAAAGATCTAGCCTACGTCTGCTGATGTAGGAATCATAGCCGCGAGATATTTTTTACTTTATCTGTAAGCTATTACTCAACGGAGTGTGCTAGTCTTCAACTGCAGTACGTAGGCCAGCGTGTCTCTCACATCGAAACTACCCTTCGAGTTCCAGTTTCAGGTGTTGCAACTTTGTCGAAGCGTAAATAAAGAACAGCATTGTGGGTGTTGTAGTTACCGGACCAAAAGTTAAATGTTTCCAAGCATTTTACAGGCTTCTCTAGTTCTATAAAACTACCTGTCCCAGGCTCCCTTTGTTGTAAACTAGGAGGGACACTTGTAATGTGTAGCAGTTTAAGCGACACTGTCAATCGGGCTATAATTTTTTTCTCATTAATGATGGCGTAATCTATGTTTTGAGCAACTGATTGTATTATCAACTAACTGTATTGGGGTAATGCTTTTAAAGTCCCATAAGGTGTATGGAACAACATGGTGAGTAAAATTATGCTTCCTTTTAAATTACCAG
The DNA here is from genome assembly GCA_036024795.1 of Galaxias rostratus. Classification (NCBI taxonomy): domain Eukaryota; kingdom Metazoa; phylum Chordata; class Actinopteri; order Galaxiiformes; family Galaxiidae; genus Galaxias; species Galaxias rostratus. The sequence goes on along the minus strand of JAVQJS010064799.1, from coordinate 4,355 downwards.
TGAACGTACCAGTCTTATCAAATTTTTCTTTTCAAAATGTTGTCAGAATTCGGTCATCAACACACTTACGTTGTTCTTTTGTTTAATTGTCCACCTAAAGCATCATATTGGGTGTTTTGAGGGCAGGCATCAGTGGGTTTTGGTGCTTTTTTTTTTTTGAAGGAGTCACAATTCTTCACAGAAATAACGTTTTATTTATTCAGTTACAATAAAAATGTTGGCTCCTACAATGTTGTGCATTGTTTATTCAATTAGCAAATCGGTCTACATTCTTTACATGTTGAAAGAAAAATCGCAAGTCTTGTCAGGCTCTGATAGGTGCACCTACTATATTAACATTTTACTAAAATCTATGCAACCTTAATGCTTTAATAACAGGAGTGACATATACACACAAAAAGTCATAGGGGAGGGAGCAGTGAGACGCGAGTTATTGTACAGTCCTAGACAGGACCAACCTGTTTTTGTGCACTGGTGTAAGAAACCCCATTATTAATGACTGACTCACTGCGACATGAATGGGTAGTCTCATTTTTACACTAACAAGTTACTGAAGAGTTAGTTCCTAATGATGCACTCTCAGCTGAATGTGAATGATATTCATTAGTGTAATAGTGGTTGGGAGATTAACTTTCAATATTGTTTTTCTACCTATATTTGTGTGAATTTCTCCCTGGAGTAGTCCTGAGCATTCAATGACAAATATCTTGTCATTTATAACTTACGCAATTGTGCTGTCAGTTGTATATGTCTACGCCTAGCCTATGTATTCTGACTATATAAAGCTTCATGTTTTAGGATATACAAATAACTGGGTACTGCCTATAACTGCTTTTTTACAGATTTAAAATGGCAGCTGGAAGAGCCAAGTCCTTTCATAGAGTCGGGAGTCTCATTCGGAGCAAGTCAGAGGGAACGCTTATTAGTGTAGATGAAAATGGGAAGCTAGACAACAACTTAAATGGTAAAAGTCCACATTTAAAATATGCATTGCCTATGATGTTATGAAATTAGGATGTTCAATAGCACAATTTGTGGAGAGTATTTGTAGTTTTCCTGTTTTTCTTTACTTTCACAGGCAGCTATGTTTGGGATGATCTTGCAACGCATTCAGAGTGGCCTGTTTTACAGCCAGAAGTCAAGCATTCAAGTCAAACAAATAATCCATTTTGGAACAAATTGTCCAAATCCAATCCTTTTCTGGATGACATTGTCCAAACAAATGCAATTGAAAGCAGTGACAACCTATCAATTAAGCAAGATGATTCGTCGAATTTGTTTGTCACACATAGTGATGATGCACTAAGCTCATCTTCAGATGAGACATCTCATGGCAGCTTTTTTGAGTCTAAGCAGACGGTCACCAACAGATCTGGAAGATGGAGGAGTGCCACTGACATTCTACATGACCTGGAGAGAAAGGGACTGAAAAGGGACTACAGCCTTCAATCAACTGGACACTTTTTAAATCCAGATTTTGAATGGCTGAAAAATGACAGAGAAGCTTATAAAATGGCCTGGCTCAGCCACAGGCAATTGACAAGGTCATGCCTGGACCTGGGCCTGATGAGTCAGAGCCCCGGTTGGGCTCAGACCCAAGCCACTGACTCTCAAATTGTCTGCAAAGTAGGTTCAAATGGAGGGTCACTACAATTACCGGACTCAGACATCAGTGTCCATATCCCAGAAGGCCATGTTCCGCTTGGTGAGGTTCAGGAAATTGCTCTGAAAGCCATCATAGACCCTCCGCATGGGCTTAACAATAACTACATGACAACCATGAGTCCACTTCTGGAAGTGAGTCTTAGTAATCTTAACACAAAGGAATGTATTTCACTAGAAATTAAAATGGCTGGAGAGGTGAAGAAGGATCCGTTAAGTCAGGTCATGACTACATTAGTAGGACTAGTGTCAATCAAAAGAGAGGGACCTTATGAAAAAATAAGGGACTGTTACATTTACAAGAACATCATGCAGATGAAACTGCAGGACTTGAAGGCACATTTCTATGTCATTGTAGTAGCAGAGGCCTCTGTCATCCAGGCCCCTGCTACTTCAGTATGGGATTACTTGGACAAGCATGTTACCGTGGCAATCTATGGTCCACGATTCATTCATCCATCTTTCAAAGTGATTTTGGTGGTGTCCTGTCACGACAACATTCCACTCCAGCTGCCCTTCTCAGATATCCACCGAGGCAGCAGGAACTTGCCCCCGCTTGTACTGCAGCTTTGGGGGAAGCATGTGTTTAAACCAGACAGAATGAATGACCTGCACATTGCAACTAGCATCATAGATTCCGAATTCAAAATCAAAGCCGAGGACAAAAAGAAAGACGTGAGACAAAGTCTACTCAAACTTGGAAAAGTAGTTCACCTACTACTTGAACTGTCTCACAGTGCACATGGGGACATGACTCATTTCAAAATGTGTTTACAAGTGAGAGAATCAAACAATGTCCCATTAACAGAGTTCCAGGTCACTTCTCCAACAGCTGCACCTATTTTCTCAGAAAAGCGAGGCCCCAGACGGCAGACCAAGCGTCAGGGGATGCCAAGATCCCTGTCTATTCCTGAAGAGGCCATCCCTGACTTTCCCAAATTTCAGGACCGGCCAGTGAATATCCAGTGGTACGGAGTGGCGCTGAAGTCAGTGCTAAGGCAGCCGCGAGTAGAGTATCTCCTGGAGTACTTCAAAGGGGACACAGTGGCTCTCCTCTCCAGGGAGACGGTGAAGTCAGTCGGTCAATCCAAAGTAAAGGAGTGGTACATTGGATTTCTCAGAGGCAGTACAGGCTTGATACACTGCAAAAATGTCAAGCTCATTACGAGAGATCAAGTTATTGACTTCACTGGCATCAATCTCACTACAGAGGTACTGTTGGAGAACATGACGCTGCCCTTTAAGAAGTTGACCTATATGTACTCCACTATCCAGACTCTGGTCACTGAACACATTTCTTGTTGGAGGGGTTTTGCTGATGCCCTGGGCTACTCAAACAAGCCTTTCAACACCATAATAAGGAGACATGCTGAAACCGACGGTGACAAGGTAGCGTGTGTACTGGAGAAGCTTAAGGAAGATTGCCATGCTGAGAAGAGCAGAAAAAAGTTTCAACATGAACTTATGGTCGTAAGTTTTAACATAAGAACCTCATGTTTAAATGTTCTTATCGAGAGCTTTTACAAAGCTGTCCATTAATTTCTACCCTTTTCTTCATGTTCCCACCACATTTAAAAAAACATAAATCTGTATCATCCCAATTGCAGGGTTTATTGAAGATTGATTCGCAGGGCCTGGTTGCACATCTCATACAGAACATAGTCATACTGTCTACAGCTGTGGAGCTGGGTATTCGATGGCGGGAACTGGCTGAGCGAATTGGGAAACTGTCCAGTACTCAGATTGCTGGCTATGAAGCGCCGCACCAAGGAAAGAATGGGGAAGTCAGTGTTCAGGTAAGTCCTTTAACATATTTTGTTGCTAATTTAAAACAAAGTGTATACATATATATATATAACTAAATATTTTTTCTGTAAAACTAGAATAGAGTTCATCATTGCAATTGTGAGCTCCCAGGATGTTGGATCAGCAATGGTAGAGATTTAAATATGATGCAAATTTAGATTTTCTTTTGCTTACGACCCTCCTCCGTTTTATAGGCAATGTGGAAACCAGCCTATGACTTCTTGTATGCCTGGAGTGTGCGTTACGGAGATGCCTACAGGGACATGATCCAGGACCTCCACTTAGCTCTGGACAAGATGAAGAGCCCAGTCACCAGACAGTGGAGGCCACTTACAGGAGTCCTTCTTTCTGTAAACTGTATGGAGATCCTCAGATCCGCTGCCTTCTCTAAACCTTAGTCTTGTCAGGGGCCTTTCAAATGACTGCTACACACTTAAATGACACATTGTTACAGTTTAAATGTTACTGTTCAGAATCAATATTTTAGGGAAATGAATAGTGTGGCAACCTATAGTTGTATTGTTATAAACTGTTTGTTTTTATAGTAAAGATGTTTTGTAATTTTTCAAATATTCACTTTGTTTGCTGTACCTGTACTTGCACTACATATATGTATTGTTAGACTCACCCGGGTAAAATTGAATTGTTGAAAATCTTATTCCTGAAGTATGATGAAGATAAATAGCAAAATTAAGTGACCAATTACACACTGCTGCAACGTTTGTACACAGTATTCTTCAAATAGATTGATAATGTTTAACATTTCTGTCATTATACTTGGATGTTTGATTACTGTGCCACATTTTGCTTTTCTGCAGATGCTTAGTCTACTGTCCCTAAAATGTAATGTGATTTTAAAAGTGGCAAGAAGATGAGCATAGCATTGT
>JAVQJS010064756.1:0-17755 GCA_036024795.1 Galaxias rostratus | reverse complement strand
CAGACAGACAGACAGACAGACAGACAGACAGACAGACAGACAGACACACACACACACACATACACACACACACACACACACATAAACACCTTCAGTTCTTCAAATGCTTTACATATTTCCAGATCATTTCAAATGAATAATCCTTGGCTTTTAGTTGAGAAAACACACACAAAGAAAATGAGAAAAAGCAATAGCTCACCACATACCAGACGGATATTCCCTGCGGGCTTTGACACACTACCGTGGCACAAAAATTGCAAGGTAAATCTTTTTATGAGTGGTGCTGAGAGAGATAGGGGGAAAGGAGGGGGAGAGGGATACCATTCAAGTCTAATGTCTAACAGTTTTTGGTCACAGACAAAATCAAACAAGACGGCTATTGTGCTCTTGTACAGAGACAAAACAAACCAAACAAGCCTAGCAGACGATGTAACAGACGCGTGGATTTCAACAATGCCTGGAGAACATAATGTTTTCTGTTCATTCTGTTTATTCTCTGTTCTTGTTTGATAGACCTGATTTTCTTACTTTGAGGACAAATCACAACACCTTCTCTCTCTTTCAATCCATCTCTGCCCCTGTCTCTCATCAAAAATATCTGCCCCAAGAAAAAAGATAAGGACAAGGCACTCTTTACCAGTGGCAATGTCTCTTTTTATGTTTGAGAAGGTTTGCTTTGCTTACTGTAATAGAGTGCACTCTAGCGGTCATTCTCTGGAACGACAGCATGCAGGACTGACCCCATCCCACCCTACCTCCCTCCTTAGTTTGTGTCAGCACTGCGGACATCTTTTCTGACAGCGCAGTACCACGGTCACCACGGCCCTGCCGCAAGCATTGAGACATGGGCCTCAGGCGGTGGGGAGGAGTGTGTGCAAGCCCATATTGGGCAGGCCAACAGGAACACCATGTTACCCTATTACCACCATAACCCATTTGCAATTCACTCGCATTCCCTGATACTATTCACACACACACACACACATGCACACACACACGCACACACACACGCACGCTCACGCACACACGCACAAGCACACACACACACACACACACACACACACACACACACACACACACACACACACACACACACCTTGAATGGTTTTACCCATGAGACACTGACAATGACAAGAACATACATTAGAATTTCCTTTGTCAAATCAGAATGATAGAATAACGTCAAACTAAAGTCGTTACTAAGTGTAATGCAGAGACCGTAACTGAACTATTCAGGAGGCGACAATAGATAATATCAATGAGTTAAAAAACACTTAAAGACTCGACCAGGGACCCTCCATGACGATTCATTGGTGTTACACTGGTGCTGAGCAACACATAATATCACATAGACCAATCGTGGCTTTCTCTCTAGTGTGACTTTTATTCGTGACATGCAGACGGTCCTTACCAAGTATTCTAATACAGACGGCAGAAAGATAAGATGTAGACAAAGGAGGTGAGAGTGGGACAGAGTTGTACCTTTTCCAAATTCTGGGCAGAAAAACGCACCTTGTTAAGGGATCAACATCTCTGGCGCCTGACGCGTTCCCTAACAAGTTGCAGACCGTACCGACACCAACATCCACTCTGAATCAAGGCCAACTTTGCCACAGATGCAAGGCCCAGACAAACTGCATGGAAAGCATTAGGGGATGGTGAGATTTACAGTACGGTAGTCACAGAGGAATCTTTCAGCCCTGTCACCTTCCAAGAACAACAAAGCACCGCGTGCGCGCCCTGCCAGGAGCTGCTGCCTCTGCGTCTCGGGTGGGTTGGTGCGTGTGAGGGGAGGGGAGTGTATTCAGCAGGGCAGGCCTGGCATGTGGACCTGGACTGAATCGAGGAGACTGTGCTTTGTATCAGGGCCTGGGGTACAGATCAACTTTGAACAACTCTTGGCTGCAAATGGGTGTTGAAAATAACATTTACCCTTCCTTTTAATAAAAATCTGTCAATCAAGTTTTGATAAGGACCAGATAGACTGAAATGCAAGTTATGGGGTAATTTAGACTGAAAAGAATCTTTAACATAAATTGTTAGTCCGGAAAACAAAATGTCTAGTGGCATAATAAATATTGAATCAAACGGCATGGACTCTAATTCTAAAAGTTATCTACATATGAATACATTTTAAAACTGATATGAACAAATATCCTTAATAAATAGCATGGATCAGACAACATAGAAAGGTTGAGAATGGCCGTGATAGAGGGCTGTAGTTTTAAAGCTCAGTTGGGCCATCAGTATGTACCTTTGAGTGAGGTACTTTACGAGAGTCAATATTTATCCAGCTGTATAAATGGGTTTTGTGTAGAACGTGTAACCGGTGCTGGTGCTGCCCAGGATAAGGGTCCACGCCAAGCACCGAAATAAGACCTCACTATGTGCGCTCCCAGAGATATCACTTACAGCTATGACAACTGAGATTTAAAATGTGTAATTTCAACTGCATGTGACAGATGCGAAAATAAAAGCAAATTAGCTAATTATTCAGACCACAAGAATTTGAGAAAAACATTTGCTACTAGTGAGTTTTTTTTTTTAACTTTTAGTTTAGGAATACAAAAACAACAAATAAACATTTTGTAAAACATAGGATGCTGCGACATGAGAAGATTGATAGACTTGTGGTGACTGTCTCCCTCTTAAGGACTGTGTAAAGTTCTGAAGTCAGTTGGGCCCACAGGCACAAGCTAGATTTACTATTTTAAACTGAACGTAACCCTACGTTTTCTCTTTCAGTACCCTATTACTTTAATTTACTTCCCTTGCCTTTAATAGGTGTGTGGTCTGAATAATAGTGACTTTGTCTTTTTTTTTTACTTAATCACACACACACACACACACACACGTCCATCTGCTTGCGTCTGGTAGGATTTCCTCTGCATGCTTAAAAGTGGAGACAGCGTGGCAAAGTTATTCAGGAAGGGAACGGCGAATGTATGAGACTGCCATGTGATACTTTAATGATCTGGAAGGCACCCAAAACCGTTCACCCCCACACCTCTCAGAATTGCAAAGTATTGGCAACTACAAACATACAGACCAGACGAACAGCAGGCTGAAAATGATTGGATGGACTTTTTGAGGATGTCTTCAGGGGAAGGTGGAGTGATATGGTAGGAGGGCAACTGCTCAAGACATTTGGCCTTTGTGTGTGTTTGAGTTGGGTGGGGAAGAGGTCATGAAAGTCTTATTCTGTTTACTATTAAGTCGGAAATTGTGTAAAATGTATTAACAAAAGCCCTCTAGTCACACAAGTCAGATGTTCAGTATCAGTTTTATTTAAATGCTGTCTATATTGTTAAAAAAGCCATGACTTGCCACATATCGACATTCATCTGTAGAAATGCAGCAATTTCTGAAAACCACATCACAATCATCAGAGAAAACAGAAATCAAGTATGGCCAGAAGATATGTTTTAAAAACTTAAAATCAAACCAGGCTAGAAGGGCCAAGGTCTCCAGCATTCTAGCTAGAAGGACCAATGTCTCCAACATTCAAAATCATGAATGTATAAAATGTACACACTAAATGACCAAAACCAATATTTACAATTATTCTATCAAATTTGTTTCATAACGTATGCCTGAAAAAAAAAACACGGGGAAAAGACAATACATTTTGCTTTATCCACTTGAAGCACTTTTGGATCGAAGATAGTACATTCACTACTCAGTAGATCATTCTGCAACATGAGGAAACGTTACCCTTCTCCTCGATGTTTGTCAATGCGCCGTCATAAATATCTTTAGTATCACTTTTCCTTGTCCCTGACCACATACGAGTGTCCTTCTCTAGACTAAGAAGAAAGACACTGTACTAGCATGTGGTTTTGACTCCACTACTTTAGATGGAAGAGTTCCTCCTTTGCACAGTGAGACCAGGATAAATGTAACCAATGTTTTGGTTAGTGAGGTGCAATTTAAGCTACCGCTTTGGCCAGCATGAGGCAATCGAAGACTTCCCTTCATGCTTAGGAAGAGGCGAAAGTAAGTGCCGTTTTTTATCTGGGAAATGGAGATATACTGCTCAGTGTGTCCGTGTCGACTTGAAAATGTGTTCTTAAACAATACAGTAATAGCGGCCAGATGGATCAAAAACAGACCACAAATGGTTCTAGTAGCTACATTATTTCAATGAATTCATCATTCATTCATTTAGGGGAACCGATCCTGAGTGGAAAACATGTTACCTTGGCCTGGTACTGCAACTTTTCTACTAACCTACAATGAGAGATACATCAAAAGGACTTAATATATATGTCCGTATATACGCTGATTGAAAGAAGCAGAACAAAAACTGAGGTTAAATACCAGAATCCTTGAAGCCTTACCTTCAATAATTAAAATTAATTTAGGCATCAACAAATTAAAGCTCATCTCCCCTTAATACCTCTCTGGTTGGGCATGCTTCTGCATAAACATCTTTTACAAAATAATATGCTCTAGCCAGAAACACTGAAGCTTTCAACACTGATATGACATCCTTAGTCAAAGAAAAAAAACACATAGCACAATTCATTTTCATAGCATGCCTGGGAGAGGGGAACGGGTTTCAAATGGACAACACAAAAATAGCGTGTGACACTGACTCCTCAATGGAAACAGGAGGTCACCTTGAAGGTCACTTATAAGGGACGCATGAATCAATCTCCTCAACACTGATGAGCTGTTAACAGGCCTCTGGTGTCTGGCAACTCCTTCAATATCTTGCCAGGTCAAAACGCTTCACAATAGTCACCATAGCAAAATAAAATCAAAATGAAAAATAAGTTTACTCATACTCAATTGACTATAAAGACCTCCATAGAACAAATTAAATACAAAAAGGCTTCATGCACTGGGGTTTGCTTCAGATGAGGAGAGAAGAGGAGTCCATATGTTTTCTCACTCGTAAATGATAGGACCAGTCTCAAAGTTTAGGGTAGGGGGTGCGAAGTTTGGGGAAGGAAGGGATTAGAGTCGGGGGTAAACGGAGCCTATTTGACGAGCCTCTTGGCCACGTCCCCGTAGGCAATCTCAATCTCCTTATCGCCGGGGCAAGTGTTGGTGAACTCCTCGCGTGTGTATGCGTTGTTCAGGTACTTCCAGATGCCCGTCATGTCTTTGGGGATGTCAAAGCCTCTGTACTTCTTGGCCACCACCTGGAAACAAAGATTTGTGGACGTATGATCTCACGTGCTTGAGCCTACGGTACGTGATTGTTTAGATGTTTTAAAATGTGCTTTTGCTAAGTTATAACTTATAATTATATGTTACATCTACTTGCAATAAGCTTGTGTTTAACTGCATTATGACCGTATCTACTATAAACTTTTAACTGCAACTGAGCCCTGATCAGCTAGGTGTGGGATTCCATAGGGCTTCCACTTCTGAATGCTCACCTTGACAATGTGCAGCTTGGGCAGCAAGTTACAGTCCGCCAAGGTCATCTCATCTCCGTCTAAAAACATGCGGGTGGACACCTTCACATCCTCAATGCTGTTGTGGTCGATCTCATCCGGCAGTGGCGAGCACAGGTAGTCGTCGAGCTTCTGGAGAGTCTTCAGTAGTCCACGCTCCAGAGCTACAACGCACACAAATGTTTAGAACCTATTTTAGTTTCAAGTAATTCAACTGCCAAATAAACTCAACAAATGCAATACGTGAAGCACAGTAGTCCAGTAACATTCCACACGGGGGCAGTGTTTGACAATACCACTTGTACAGCTGCTATTTCCAACTCAAATTTCACATACAGACAGGACATTCTATAAAGACACAGTTCCTCTGGTATTTCTACTGCTGGATAAAGGACATTAGGAAGTGTAAAAACAAGTGTGCTTGGTTTGACACTTTAAGGTACAGTCGTTGAATAGGTCTGCTGCTTGCTTATCACCCAAACATGACAATGCTGTTAAACGGTATTTACATAGTGCCAAAGGTATTCAAACCTAACCCTAACATTAGGTCAATATTTCCCTAGCGTAAGAGAACTAAGGGGCCAAGCCAAAGTCACACACCGTAATTTTATGTTCTACACTCCTTACAGTGACATGTTTCAAGTTGGTCTTCGAACCATTTCAAAAAGAGTAAATACAAAGTTATTAATCACAGTCACTTTTTACGGTAGTGTGTCACACTTGCCCTTAAAAAGCATTTATCAGTTTAAACCCAGCAGTGCTGATACATAAAACACAGATAATGTCCCAAAACCTGTTATCTCCTCATCCACACACTACTGAGAAAGTGCCCCTATGCAACCATAAGCAAAAATCAAACTGTCATACCAACTTTCAAATAGGACACTACATTTCTTGAAAGTAAATAGGATCTTTTAGGTATAGTTGACATTGTTTGCCATAATTGTTTAAACTGCATAACCATAACCATGCGGGACTGTGGAGACGAAATACACCACAATATAGTCCTTCTCACAATACAGCATAAAATATGCTCCCCAACCAAGTAGATGTTACGTCGTGGTATACATGTTGTTGGCTAGATAAACAAAATCAAGGCTATTACTCAAATGTTTTGGTGTTTGGCTAGGCCTTTATGAGTCTCAAAGGTAGGCTGATTCACTTGCTTAGGAACCCCTGCCAGGTGACAGGGGAGCAGAGGAAGAGGTGACGGAGGAAGGAATCAGCTTGGGGACAGACAGACCACTTTGTACAACAAAAGCCTTGTGTTCCTGTACCAGGCCACGCTCTGCCGCAATCCACCAATCACATCTATGCTACCGTGGTCGTCTAGCAACCAGAGAACCCTCTTTGTGAGAGTGGCTGAAGACTTCTGGGTATTGCTCCAGTCTCTGTTTAGTCTGCAGGTTCCAGCAAACGATCATGTGCTCCTGCTTACCTTCATTGCCATCTGGTTTGGAGTTCTTGATGAAGGCAGAAAATTTGGCAAAGATATCCATCCCAGCAGTGTTAGACTCAGGATGCCTGGCGCCAAGCTTAGTGAACCTACACACAGATACACACACACGTCAATGCATGTTTTCTCCCATGGGGAGTCTTGATGCAAACTGTCAGCACACTAGCACTATTCTTCCTTACTGGAGCAGTAATGCACTTAAAATATCCATTAATGTGAGTGGCACATTGTTGTCATGGGGACCACACCTACTTGGGTGGACTGAGAACATCCTCCAGGAACTCCTCGATCTTGTTGACGTCAGTCTTGACCTCACCATTAAAGGTGATGAAGGGTGGGTGTGTGCCAGGAGCCAGGTTCTGGAGGTCTGCTGGCTTCCTAAGGTTACAGAGAGGCTATGGTGAAGATTGTTCTTGATAGTTGGCGAGAGATAGTCCTTTTAGTCATTCAGATAGCAAGAACCATGGATGCGGAGTAAAATGTTTGCAACAAATGCATTGAGAGTGTAAGTGCAAAAGAAGGCCTTCTGTGACAGCAATGGTTTTCATGACAAGTGAATGATATGACAACGATAATTATTCTTTGGTGGTGATTCTAAAATAAAATAATGTGCTGCTGATGTAAATGACATGTGTTAACACAGCCCAATTTCAGCTACTAAAGAGGAGGACAAGTGAATACAAGGCATGAACACAGTCTAGTTCAGTTTAATTACTCAGTCCCTTCTTCTAGTACAATTCCTTCATGGCCAAGAAAAGGCCATAGAAGCACACTTCCAGACCATTCATTTCCTATGGAATAGGAGCTGTTGCCTCTGTAAGGAACACAAAGGCCCATCTCTTACTAGGCTGTTCCAGAGCTGGGCAAAGGCCCCTTCCACAGCACTCCTGGCATGACTGTCTATATAGTGTCTAAGTGTGAGCATTCCACATGAGGTAATTTGGAACACGCAGTGTTTGAAATGGCTCTGTCACATTCATGCACAGACAGAACATTTATTCAACACAACACACCCTTGTCATCCAAAAAAACTGAATCTACCATCTAAACAATTAAAAATAATGTTCAATCACATTGTCATAATAAAGCTCCTTGTGGCATCTGATATTGAGCCTGCATACAAATCACATAATTGGTCAAAACATTTCTTAGAATGTGGATCTAGCAGACCGAGAGCACCAAAAACAGGAAATGACCTCAACTCTGTGGCATGAATAAAGGAAGCAGCAGACTGGCCCCGAGGCAGTACAGAGGGGTTTGACATAGGGGATACAGGTAATAGAATCCCCTAAAGATTATGAAGGCTTTCATCAGAGTCATGTCATTGAAATTCATTCCATGATAAAGCATTTTCTATTGCATGCAAAACTGATATGGATATGTGGGCCTGTGGCCTGGAATGCCAGACAGTTATACATGGGCTAAAAATAAATATTTATCAACCTCTTTATTGAAAAATACCAGATCCTTTCTTTGGACTAAGTGTCACATGCATAAAAGAAGTAACGCCTTTATCAGTTTTCAAGAGCGTCAGTATGCACTCGGACACAACAGCTGAACAAAGAAGTGTTTGAGAAGCCAGGGGAAAACTGACACTGTGAAGTGGGCGGACATTCTCTGATGCCTATAACAGAACATCTGCAGGCTTGATTTGTTTTACATGCCCGATGAAAGACTATGGATCAAACGGCCATTGCAGAGAAAAAACTTGTAAATAGTAACTAGTGGGACAAACATAACTGTTGGGGTGAGAAACGAATTGTCAGTGTTTCCGGTTGAATAATGAAGACAAGATTCATGCAATAGATCACCCATGGAACTCTATGCAGATGCATGAATGTCCCAGGAGAAGAAGCGATTGAAAAAACAACCCCTGGCTAATAGAACAGAGTCTAAAATGTGTGATCAAGGGCCCTGAGCCATGTTCTAATCCCTCTAACGGGAGCATGATCGATATATTAAACTGTTTATTAAACTTCCTTTAGCCTGAGCATAATGTGTTACTCCCTCAATCAAGTCAGGAAGTGAGCACATCCTCAAATAGCCTCTCTCTCACTCAAGCCGATTTTCCCAGCTTTCTCCAGCTCTGCATGGGTAACTGGGAAAACCAAACAAACAAATGGGGCTTTGCAGACTGGAAGGCGAGCTCGGTCAAAGCTGCTGCCACTGGGCAAATCTTTGTGGAGAACCCCTAAAACCTACTGGAGGAAAAAAAGGGAAAGAGAGACATTTCTTTTGGCGTTGCTGTAGCAGAGACAGAGCAAGAAAAACAGAGGAAAGAGGAAGGAACAGCCTGGCTAGTGAGACATGGGGCTATGACACAACACTGACTCACCTCTTGAGGTCCACTGTGGTGACGTTGAAGACCACTCCCTTCAGCCACAAGATCATGAAAAGCCTCTGTGAGAAAGGGCAGTTTCCGATGCTCTCGCCATCACTACCCGCCTGTTGAGAGAGAGAGAGAGAATAATAATATGACTAACAGAGATCTGTAGGATCACAGAAAGTACCATTCTCTTTCAGTCAAAGCACTAGACTTTTAGGCAAGATATAAATCACACCCAGAAACAAATTCCATGATTCATGAGAAAATATTTTTGGTAGTATCCATGGGGAAAATAAGATGACAAAAGAAATGCCTTTCTCCAGAACACTGCAAGATTGGCTAGCATGTACCTATTCAGAGAAACTAACAAACAGTTTTCCTTACTATGCCGTAAGTAGATGGCATGTAGTGAAATGCTACAAGTTACTGTGGCATTGCTGGCGGCATAGTAAGCTACCCATTTCTAATAAACATAGGTTTACTGCATGCCAAATTAGAGACGAGTTACGACCAACCTAATTTTTTAAAACCAAGATGTGCTAGAAACGTACTGAAAACACCCAGAGATCAATATGGAAAAAATGGCGATTGCTCTCTAAATTGTGCATTTGTCACAGAGGCTGAGATGATTTTGTCTTGTGATGATGAGTTGTGGACTTGATTCTTTTCCAGCAGGGCCCTCCTGGTGTGTACAAGCTCCTTGCTGTTTTTCTCTACTGTGGTTGCCCTGTGGACTCCCACCATAAGATCTCCCTGCTAGCTATCCAGACAGTGGCTGTACAATTTTTCTATTAAATGTGTTGACAGGCATGCATTTAATCGCAGGCTCGGATGATTTCATATATTTTAGCTTTGCCCTCTTAGAATTCAATCCAGCAACAAAATTAAGGCCCATAACCATTCTCATTAGGGTCTGAAGGTTCAGCCCTAGGCTTGGACTGCCAACTGCATGACAGCAGTGATCGGATTATTCCAGTTTTCTCCCCGGCACCACACCTGCTGAGAGATTAATTCATGTTGGTCTCTATGAATCGGAGGAGGTGATGCCGCATAATGACGGACACATGACATGAAGTGCACTTACAATGGCAGACGAGCAAGCACATCAAAGGGGAGTTTAGTTCAAGCCATCATTGCAGTGAGTGGTTTTCTCGGCAACCTCAATACGTTCCAGGCAGTGGCCACTGGAACTAGTGTTGAGACATGGCCAAAGGGCAGCAGCTGAGACAGCCATCCCTTCTCTCCTCCCCTCCCACACTGTTCTAAGCAACATGACAGCACTCAAGGCCTCTGGAGTCTACAGCAGTGAAGCAGATGCCGCCTTCGGTCAGAGACAATGGCACCACAGATCCACTACAGAGAGCCTTGAGCTCAGCTGCTAGTGACACTGCCCGCCTCCTGCCTGCCTGCCTGCCTGCACTCCCCCATGCTAATCTGGGAGAGAAGAAAGAGAGAAGAGTTCGATAGAAAACCAAAAGTATTGAAGGACTGTATTGTTAGCTAATAAAATGTAAGGGAAAATGAGAAAGGGTAGAAATATCAGACTGGAAGCAGAGTGTGAGCCCCACCCTACCTCCACATATTAGGTTGGGAGGCTGTGTGCTGCATGGCATGATACACCCCTGCTTTCCCCCTCCTCGCTCTCCTCATCTGCACCCCCAACCCCTCCCCCTTCGGGGCCTCTGGGTAGGCAAAGGGAGGCGGTAAAGAAGGGAGGAGGGGAGAGGAGAAGAGAGAAACTATTCCAGAAATGTGCCGTTACTCCCGCAGAGGAGGTTGCTTTGTTTAGTTTAAGTTAGGAGGCTTGTGAAGGAGCATTTCCGCTGCAAACATCCCAAAAACCTTGCTGTATTAACTAGCTATTTACGATCAGTGCCACACAGGCTACTCTTCCTATTAAGTCTTTGTTCAGCCTAGATTTAAATTTGAGAGGAAATTAGATGTATTAATGGAAAGGGGAGTGTGTTTGTGACATTAGTTTGGTTAAATACAGAATGATGAGAAACACGAGTAATGAGACCACATTTCCTCACAAGTCTAAGAAAAATCGTTTCTGAAAGCGAACATTTTGAGCAGCTTACATGTCTTTTGGATGAATAGAAAAAGGGGCAGACTCTTGCTGAATACAAACGTCAAAATGTGGAATGTGTTTGTCTAACTATGTCTCAAACTCAAGTCTTTCCTTATGAATACTAGTGGAATAGATTCACCAGGTCCTTCAAGCAAATGGAAATATTGAGCTAGTGCCATTCACAGTGTCACCGTAGTACCGGGTATATGTTCCACACAAGCTTGTTAGGAACCCTTGGCACAGAGGTTATTTCACAGTACTCTTTTGTGATTTGAGGGTTCTAGTCATGTCACTAAACATTGAAAGTCTAATTACTTTCTGGGCAAGCCATTCAAATTGAGATTTCAATAAAGAGTCAGTTTCTCTGAAAAACAAACCAATGATTCAGCAGTCCTGTTATAGTGACGTAGAGAAAGAGGAGCAAATCACGCACTTGAATTCACTAGAAAATCTAGCACTATCCATGTATCTTATATGTTTGAAAATGACAAAGACAGTTGCAACACCTCAAACGGATATCCTCTGATATACTGCATATCCCTATTCCTGGAACCGAAGACTGGTATTTAGAAGTTAAGCAAGCAGTAACCACTGGCTACTACTTTTCACTGGACAAACACCACCGGTTGTCTGGTGGAAAACTGAGTCACACTGTTAAGTCAAGAGATGTCTGCTTAAAACCAGTGCCCTGTACAGGCTGAGCCCCACTGGAATACAATGATGGTTTAGTCAGCGGCCCACTCAACTCTTAAATAGCCTTCATAGTGTCTCACACACACACACACACACGGCCGTTGAGGTCATATTTCATTATGTCTCCTCCACGTTTGCCGATCTTTTGGAAGCTCACGTAGTTTCCAAACGCACCACCAGTTAGCGTTAGAAGGAAGTGGACTGTCAAAAGGTTACTGGCCTCTTCATAGGCACCACTCTATTCAACTTGTCCTAGAACACTTTACGACTCGGCATATTAAACCCGCGAGCGACAAGGCCTCCAATTCTTCCTTCACCCCGAAATTTTTTAGAAAACAGATCTTTATGGCTATCTAAACTACCAGTCGTGACAGTCACATGAATTCTCCTAACGGTGCATTTTAAGAGCCCTCTTCATCGAAAATTAAACAAAGCATTGAATACAGTTACAGTGAAAAATCAAAGTTCCAGTAGCAAACCAGTTAAGCCTATTGTTTAGGTCCTGAATAGGGGAAGAGAGTCCCTCTAGTCTCTGTTCAGAGGCTATTTTAAGAAACATGACAGCCCATGCCTCTACCCTTCAAATTCTAAATTGAGTGGGCTGAGTTCAGAGACCACAATTTGACCGAATAAGGAGCTAGCGGCTAACAAGTACCGTTTTCTTTCTTTTGCTCCGGCCCAGGACAGATAAGGAATGTTCTCTGGAAAGGGCGGTCATGGCTGCGTCATGGTAACGCCTTGCAAGCTAGCTGGACGGACATGCAGACAATGTTGGACCGGCTCCTGGCTTCGGATTGGACTATGCCAAGACCCTAAGCTTGCTGGTCCGGCCTAGACTCTGGTAAGGCTACTTTGAAGAGTGAGGTTAGATTAAAATGGGTGGGACGGTACATCGAGCGTGAAGCTGTGATCAAACAGAATAAATGTAGATGACCATTAAGAAAGGAAACTGTTTCACATCCCTGGTTTGGCTCTGAGTCATCTTCACCACGTGGTGGAGAAAGAAAATCATCTAGACGTGGTTTAAGAAATTTGCTCCCTTTGGTATAGTTTGCCTTCAAGGGGCTTTGAATATAGGCTACTGTAGGAGGCCACAAAGTAAGCAAGGTAAAATAGGATGGAAGGTTGCCAGGACCAAAGCCGGGACACAGGAGTATACAGGCCTAAGTAAAGATTAAAACAGAGTCGAGGGTGGGAAGACAAAGAAAAACATACAGAAGAGCATAAACCAAACATTAGTTCCCTGATTGTTGGTTTTTGTAAGAGCAAACAGCTGTGACTACCAAGCTCTTCACAGACAGACAAACTCCAAGACCATACCTGGACCGATGACTTGAACTCATGCTTACGATCATACAATCACACAGGTATAAAGCTTGGAAGAAAATCAAAGACATGACACATTCACCTCCTCCCCACATAAAAAGGCTCCTTTCTGGCTAAAGAAAATTGTATCTATCGCAAATTTGGGGAGGTGTACCCTTACTAGACAACTTATATTTGGCAACAAGCCATTGTTGGCGCAGACACAGCAGTTACATGGATCTTTGTCAGATCCACATGGCAGCAGAGCGTGCACCATGGACAAGCAAACAAACATTTTATCAGTGCTTTTCATTTCCAGAGAGTAACAAATCAGCGCAATTTAATGCAACTTTGGGCCACAATAAAGTCATTTTAAATACCAGTGGCTTGCTGGCACATGGAAATCAGACTTAATTATGAATCATAAAATGAAAACATACAAGACTGTGGCTGCAGACACCAGCACATAGTGAATAGGGCTGTATATTGGCAAGAATCTGGCAATTCTATGCATAAGACAATAAGAGTTACGATTCAGTATATTGCGATGTTGTAAGCACTGCTTGTTTTATCTAATTTTAGAGACATTGTGAAGCTGCATTAGCATTAAAGGTCCGTGCAACATCCAACACCACAGAACTACTTTTTGTCACAGAAACTGGAATTAACATTGCTTATACCCTCTATAATATAGTACAATATATACTATATTATTATAGTATTGCCAAAATGTAAGAGTGTCTAAAAGTAGACTAGCAACAATAGTTATCCTAACTGAACCTGAAGGACACTCCCTTTGGCAGACCTAAGCTGTTCCCTATCCATCCTCACTCCAAGGTCTTAGGTGCCAATGTTGTTAGTTCAACCCTGCTTTCCAATGGTCTGGTATATCCTTGGTGATCAACATTTTTGGGTACACAGATAGCGCACAGCTCATCTGACCAGTCACTCTTGGAAGCGCAGCACAAGAAAGAAAACCATTCTCAGGTGAAAATGATGCAACATGGACCTTAAAAACAATGCTTACTCTATCGGGAATCTTATATACAAATAAGGCAATTCTCTTCCACACTTAAGGAATTTGTTGTTTTATGAATCAAAAGTCTGGGTAGATACCATTTCAGGCTAGTTTGCTAATGAGGCATTTATCTTGTGGACCAATGACAGGAAACAAGATTGTCTTAACAGTGAATGAGGGATTGTGATGCATAGGATGTGGAGCTTGAATAACTTAAACAAAACAAATTGCAAACAAAGTAGTGTATTACACTGCATGCAATTTTATACAATTTCTGAGGATACCAGATAAGTAGGTGTCTTTCCTGGATTAATTTGGCTAAAGTCCAATGGTAAACAGTTAAACAGATGTTTTTCATAGCAAAGTGCTGTGAACCAGTATGTTACAAAATAAAGTCCACAGTACAAAGCAACACCACTTTACAACCAGTCATTAATCTTTGTTCCCGAACTCATGACTGCAGTTTTGGAATAGTGCTTAGGGGAGATAAACTGCATTATTGATTTTACAACAAAGCATAGCTGAATTGCTTACCCTGTCCCTCGTGGGATAGAAGTGCTGTAAAACAGCAACATGCAATTTAAAAGAAAAACTGACCATCCACAGGTCAAAGACCATTTGTGTATACAGATCATATGTGCAAGGGAATTGAGTAGCAAATCTCTCCATGTACCAAACCAATCCAATTTCAAATCCATGTATTCAAAAACCCTCCAGTGTATATAAAATATTAATCAGTAGTTCAACTACAGTATGGCACAGACACATGACAGACAAGCCAGGAGCCATGCTTACACCGTTAGTAAGTTAAACTTTCAATTTAATTTTCTTTTCTTTATGGACATCACTGAGAAACACAGTTAAAAATGATGTACACATAAAAGATTGCGTCAAGCTTGGCCCCTTGCATTGTTGGAGGTGGAACCCTTTATGAATGGGTCCACAGCTGTCTGACTCACTTACACAACAGAGGAAGGTTGAATAAGCAGCATAGAAGGCCGGTGAAACCTTTTTTTTTTTGGAGTCTATCTGTAAAAATCTATACAATTTAAGTATCACTCATTTGACTATTTGTTCTTTATACAAGGTAGGAGATCAAAGTTTAGATTTAACAAACTACACTGGCATACACGCCTATATTTGACACCGGCCATGTAATCTGTATGATCTTTAGGAGCTTAGTTTATGGATGTTGAGGATGATCAGCTTGCACAAGGAATTGTTCCTTCGGTTAAATCCTCGCAACAAATCCCCCCCAAAATAAAAAAAAAACATCTATAAGCGTTCGATCTCTTAGGGATGCACAGTTGCGCATTTTATGGGACATATTCATCAGACTTCCACAGCTGCTCCTCTTTAAGATGTATTTTACCTTTTATTAGTCAAGTTAATTAGCACAGGAAAAACATTTAGTTTTCACAATCAGTCTAAGGATGTGAAAACTTTTTTCCACCCATTTCATGTTCATCTCAAGCTTTATTAAGACAGGATTTGAGTAAGCTACTTAAAAAGAATAAGATACTAACATTAATAATTATATAATACTGTTTCATCTGGATATATTTGTTATATTTTATAGGGCGACAGCTTGTGGCCACTGCAGAATTATAGGAATCCAAGTATAAACAGCAACAGCAGGTACTAAAGAGACAAAGGAAAAAATAAACACAAGGAGCGGACATCCCCACTCCCTTAATGAGCTGAACAATTCCATCACCATAGCAATTTGGAATCAAAAACAGCAACACTGCAACCCAGTCGGTTATTTTCAGTGTCAGACATACGATTGTGTATCACACAAGGGGGAAACAAACAGATAGTGGTAACTCAGGTGTTCAAAGGATAATAGAGCACCAGCCCCACAGTATGTATCCAAACATTGGGTTGACAGCTCTCACACTAGTCAATGCAGAAAGCACACACTGAGTGCTATCAGCTGTTCCCAGAAGCCTGGTTTAGAGGTGTACCTATGGTAACACAAGTCTGCCTCATTATCTTCCATTGGGGTGTTAGAAGAAACATAGTAGGAACAATGACAACCTGCCCCATCAATAATGGATGTGGACATGTCAGCAACAACTATTGAATGCCCAGGATGTCAGAGAAAGGTAAAGAAATGGAAGCACAAACCTCCATGACTTTGCTTACAAGTTAGAGTACAAAGCATGACATGCACAATAGAAGCCCTTCTGTACACACACAGTAAGTTGCTGCACAGTCTGAACATGTAACCCACTAAAAACAATGGTGGGGTGGAGTTGAGGAACCTGTGAAACCTTAAGACCCATAAATGATGTAATTAGGCTCTCGCAGGTACCAACAGGGTGTGGGGCTTTAGAATCTACTCCTTTACTTCATAACATGTGCCCTTCTGTTTCACATCTCCCAGGGGATCAACGCATCAGAGGCAACCATTTAAGTATATAAATCAATGAAACCCAGAAACAACACAAACCTGTTGCGGGATGCCGAAAGAGACCATTATTAGAAATAGGTTAATTTAATCTTTTTCTCTGATGTTACATAAGGCAAAGACAAACTCTCAACCACCATTCCTATACTTTATGATCCAGTCTAATGACAGAATCAAGTTTAGCATTTTCTTCTACTTTAATTGTCACTGGACATCACAAAGAGTTTTTGATGATAGGTTAAACACTTTATCAAATAATAGGATTAAAAGTACCTAAAGGTACTATTGTAAGCCTTTACAGGGGATGTACTCATTATCAAAACCAGCATACATGAATAATAATAATAATAAAAAAAGCTGCCATGTTCCCGTTAAGGCCCCCTCAATCCCACCGAACATTTCCCGCCATAAACTACAGTGGGGGGCCTCTGGTATTATTTGGCTCCCTAATCTTGGGCCGAAATCCAGCATTATACAAAGTGTAAGATGTATGGTTAAAAAATATGGTAGACGAATTCTGCAATTAAATGCCAATGATTTAAATGTTTTTTAATTTAACTTCAAATAACAGCTTTCAAAATTAAAGCGAAATCAGTTTGTTTGGCCTTTGACGAGCAGGCTGTAAAGCACAAAAGCAGCTGATCAGTAGGACAATACCTTTCAATAATATTTACCCCACTCGGATAAAGATCCTGTAATGCTGCAGCTAGAGGAAAGTATCTTTCTCAGGTATGAACGATTACGTTAAAACTGAATGTGTATTGGATTTGAACGCTATTAAGTTCTATTGTTGAGTTCTACGTTGAGGTAACACAATGGAAGTTGTATCCGCCCATCATCGGCATCACTGCGTATGGCCCACATGGCTTAAAGCTCTAGTCGTTTTAAACCATGCCCTAGACAAAAACTCCAAAACCGACCAATGTCGGTTACTATAATGTGCCAATTATTCCCCACTGATGAGACGCTGTCTAAACCAACTAAATTAAGGAGTGGAGCTAGACAACAATGTGGACTTTTCACATCAGACGTTAATCGGGAATTTAATTTGCCGGTTAGAAGAAA
>JAVQJS010064753.1:0-10876 GCA_036024795.1 Galaxias rostratus | reverse complement strand
AGAGAGAGAGAGAAAGAGAGGAGGGGGAGGGGGAAGGGGGGGATAGGGCCCATGTCATAAGTAAAAAAAAGCTCTTTCATCTCCCACTGTCTGCTTCAAAGACAATGAGCCTTCGCTGCCCTATGTCTGTATTAGCACACAACACAAACACACAATTGTAGACAAACATTCGCACTTGCCTGGACAAACTGCAGCTCCTTCTGCGATCCTATCTACTTGTGCCCTCTGAGTGACCGAATGTCAGCCTGGGCACTATTAATAACCTGGAGATCAGTCTTCCTCCTCTTCTTCATCTCCCTTCTCCTGTGTGTGTGTGTGTGTGTGTGTGTGTGTGTGTGTGTGTGTGTGTGTGTGTGTGTGTGTGTGTGTGTCTGTGTGTGTGTGTGTGTGTGTGCGTGTGAAAAACAGACACCACACCTGTGTTTGTGTTGGTATGTGTAAATGTGTGTATATCTGCGAGCGTAGGTCCCACTCTGACGGGCAAGTCAAGTACATCAAAAAGGGATTGTTGTCAAGAAAACACAGGGCAGAGGAGGAGGGGGGTGGGGGGGAGGGGCACATGAAACCCATTTGAGGGTGTAATCTGACAGCCGCAACAAATTCCATTAATGTTGTTTTGTCATTTCCATGATGTGAATTTGTGCTTGAACAAAGCCACATTAAGTCGTTGACCTTGACGGCGGAGCCAAGTGTTCGGCATAGTGATCCATGGCCGGTCACAGCCAAGTGATTCCAGAACCGTCCCCCTGGTCCACCTCCCCTTACCCCCCACCACCCACCCCCCTGCTGCAGCCATCCTTGTTAGGGCTTTGATCTCGGAGCTAGACACGTAGCACACAGAGGGCAGCCTCTGCGGACAGTGGAGCACCCGTTCACATGATTACTGAGTCTGGCACTGCCTTCCATACTGGGCCTGTGCTGCGCATGCCTTGAAAAGACCATTTTCGATCTCCGGAGTTTTTTTTTACAGAGGTTATTCACTGAAAGTAAATTGTGTGTGCGGGTGTGTGTGTGTGAAGGAGAGAGTGTTTATGTAGCCTTTTATTTTCTGTTTATCTCAGCTTCGGGCGCTTCAGTTAGCACTGGCGTATGCTCGTTATTGTATGAAAAAAGCGTAGGTTCCTTCATGCTATTTCTCTCTCTCTCTGTCTCTCTCTGTCTCTCTCTCTCTCTCTCTCTTTGTTTCTCTATATCTTCCTCTTTCTTCACTCTCTCTTGCTCCCCACTACTGTGAGACTGCAGATGGTGTGTGCTGAAGGGCGGAGTTTGTATGCCGTATCTGCCTGTGTGGCTTCCTATGTGGATGTTTGTGTGTGCATTTGACAAAGAGGGGGAGAGTAAAAAGGCTTTAGAGAGAGAGAGAGAGAGAGAGAGAGAGAGAGAGGGAGAGAGAGAGAGAGAGAGAGAGAGAGAGAGAGACTGTGGAGGGGAGAGAGAGAGCGCTAACAACTGATGGGTCGGGTGAAGGGAGAAACAGTCACGGAGTGGCTTGAAATGGATCTTATAAACAGCAAACACAGCATTTGTCCAAATGCATCAAAAAATTAGCTTGCCACGGTTTTTCCCCGCAAAGATACACCAGACAATTATACAGCAAACCGAACACAGGCTGAACGGGGGATTAGGGCTTTGCCTCTTAGCATTCTGATCAGTGACAGGCCCCCTAAGTACAAATGAAACGGGTTATCCAAGAGCGGGCGAGTCCGCCATATTGGATGAAGATGTCTCCGCATCAAAGCACGTCCCACCTGTTGGTCTGACCGTGACGTGTTTAGCTAAACGCACGGGGAGCGGTGGCACCGGCGTAGCCAATCGCTGCGCTCCCAATGCTCTGGGCTCCGGACACTCAACGGAGGGTGGATGGATGGTGTGGTTTGAAGGAGCTCTAGTGGCATTGAGCCGTGTGCCCAGGGCTATTGGGCCAGTGCCAGCCCGGGACCTCTCAGTTGCCACCGCCGGCCACCGTGTGTTTCTCTGTGTGTGTGTGTGTGTGTGTGTGTGTGTGTGTGTGTGTGTGTGTGTGTGTGTGTGTGTGTGTGTGTGTGTGTGCGTGTGTGTGTGTGTGTGTGGGTGGGTGCCCGTGTGCGTGCGTGTTTGTGGGTAGGTACTCTTGTGCGTGCATGTGTGTGTGGTGAAGCAGGGTGGCAGTAACTGTACCTGGGTGACCAATGAGCAGTGAGGTGAAAGCAAGCCATCTGTAGCCCAGTACAGTGTGCCATGCCATCACCCAGAGGTCAAATGGATTGAAGGAAACAGTGGGGCTGCTTCCACCTCTAAGGATCAAGTACTCTCTACCAACCTCTCTCTCTCTCTCTCTCTCTCTCTCTCTCTCTCTCTCTCTCTAGCTCTCTCTCTCTCTGTCCTGTCCTATAGTGGTCATGGGGGAGCGGAGTAGGGGGTTATCAGGCTGCGGGATCCTGCAGCTGGTTGTCCCAACGCCTCCTATCCAGGGGGAGCCGAGGTTGAAAACCAACTCTGAATAGACTCCATGTGGCTCAGTTTACATGAGAGACCTAGGGCTCATTTTTGATTCAATATTCGTAAAGTAGAAAGGCGATGTTTCCCCCGCGTTGAAACTTTAGCCTGAGAGAGGATTTAGTCAGTACTGCCAGTTGAATATCCAGCCGGAAAAACAAACAAATAAACGAAAGTTATTTATACATAGTGAGATCATTTTTTCAATGAAGCATGTTGGCTGTAAAAGAAATATGTCTCATCCCTTTGATAAACGATTACGACAATAACAAATAACACCCACAGCTATTAATTTGGCAATTACAATATGATTCTAATCAATGCAGAAGCAGTCCACTTGCGAATGCTTTCATTCCCATACCCGATATCCGTTGCCTAATGAGGACAAGGATGGATCTGTAATCGCTAATG
The DNA here is from genome assembly GCA_036024795.1 of Galaxias rostratus. Taxonomy (NCBI): domain Eukaryota; kingdom Metazoa; phylum Chordata; class Actinopteri; order Galaxiiformes; family Galaxiidae; genus Galaxias; species Galaxias rostratus. Next base: position 7,990 of record JAVQJS010064753.1, on the reverse strand, counting down.
GTAATTGACCCCGAGATATGGTGGCTCAAAAGGACCACAGTGTACATCTGTGTATTTGTGTGTGTGTTTGTGTTGTGTGTGTGCATGCGCATGTTTGTGTGTGTTCTTGTTTGTGTGTATCAGCGAGCAATGGCGAAGAGAAGGGAGGTAGGGAGGGAGGGCAGTACAAGACATTTGGTTCCTAATTAGAGCGATGGTAAACAACAATGCCGACTGCGGTGCTGTGGTCTGGGGTGTCAGGACCCGCTCAGGATGGCCCCCTCCCCGCCGCGGGCCTGCTGTGAGATTAGCAGGGCAAAGTGGGTGCACCAGCACACAGCCACGTCACTGGAGCGAGGGCCTGTGACAGCTTTTGTCAGGGGGAGCGAGACTGGACATTTGTCCCCAGCGCACGCATTCACGCTCTGTTTCTCAAGATACCCACGGCACTATTCCCATTTCTTTCTTTCTTTCTTTCTCCTACATGCACAAGCGCACCCGCGCACTCACACACCCCACACAGAATCACTTCCAGGCAAACACACACTGGCAATAAGCGCCATGCACATGGTGCCAGTGCCCACTAGGACCCAGCTAAGTCAATTTGCTGTGCAACCCACAAGCACCAGCCATGTCAAACAAGAGGGACTTCAAAAGGGAGAAACGCAAATGCATTTTCATCTGCTTCCAAAGCCCACCACTGATCCCACATTTGTCACTGTGACCCAGGCGGAACAATGAGAGTTTGCCACCATCTGGTCTTCCGGCTGGTGTCTCCTCGACTTTGCTGAGTGGAGCAGAGTGAAGCACGGCCAGGGGGATGGAAACACAGCAGAACAGTAGCAGGTCTAATGATAGGCCTGGATCTGCTCCTCTGCCCACACAAGTTCACATCAGCCGTCAGCACAACAAAGCCTTGTCTGGACCTAATGGGAAATCCAGGTTGATTGCAATTCTTTCTTTTAGACCTGAGCCTGGGTGATCCAATGTGTGACACAGATTCCCCATTACCACTTAGACTGCTGTAATTACTTTTTGGTCCTTAGGAGGGGCTGGCACCAGGGTGTCTGCCCATGTGGAGCGTTCCTCAATAACAGTGTGAACAGCCCCGTGCCCCTACTCCACTTAGTGCCTACCACCTAGTGGGACCAGGCTTTTTCTCTTAGTCCAGTGTTATCTGGGCCATGCTGACCCTTGACAAGCACCACTAAGTGTGCAGGGCTAAACTCCACTAGCCCACTGTTTGACCAGGACGTATGAATGATTCAACTGTTTACCAGGCTGTATGGAGGACTTGATCATTCTTTAATTTACTTGGCTATATGGAGTATTTGATTCTACTGTTTACTCGGCTGTATGGAGTATTTGATTCTACTGTTTGATTGGCTGTATGGAGTATTTGATCCTGCTGTTTACTAGGCTGTATGGAGTATTTGATCGTACTGTTTACTAGGCTATATAGAGTATTTGATCCTACTGTTTACTTGGCTGTATGGATTATTTGATCCTACTGTTTACTAGGCTATATGGAGTGATGTTTCCACAGGTTCTAAAATTAACGTTCAATTGCACACTAATTATGCTGTGTGAATTTTACCTTTGTGTTAGTGAATGACGCTTTTTTTACGTCGCTAAATGACATTTTGTGATCTCGTGTTACCTTTTACAGAACACAAATACTTCATCTCGATGTCTGTTCGAAGAACTTTTTTGAAAAACGCTTTTCAGACTTGGGTAACGTCGTCAGCCGTGCACTGCTTTCCGTTCCACCTTCCCACCCGCCGACACTCCAACCAGCCCGGCCGCGGCCCATTCCTTCTCAGAAAGCACCGGGCTCCAGCCGCTGCACTCGCTACGGCTCCATTCGGCCGGCGCTTGGAGCGTCGCCGCTCCTGGAAGAGGAGGAAGCCAAGCAGAACTGACCCTAAAATGGACCCATCATCAGTGGGGACGGCGACAGATGAGGGAGTTTAGTTCACACGGCCTCTGTGCCCGCTCGTTACGGCGGCCGGCACCTGTGGTCCTGCTGCCTTGCACATCTGCCAGCCCTAATCCTGCCCACTTCTCCTCCTTCTCCTCCTCCCGGCCCTCCCCCGTCGTCTTGCACAGTAGGCCAATCAACCATGACTTCACTCGTCAGGCAGAGGCGCTACACCTACGGTTTCCTACACCCTTTCCACCCTTCACCACGCTTGATTGTGCAAATACGGCACAAATTAAATGTACTCGGGTGCACGTTCATGCGTTCCATGAATGACACCCACATGCGTACGAGAGTGTGCGCGGGCCTGCGTGCCTCTGTGTGTCTCTCACGGTGTGTGCCTCCCTCCCGACCAACACCAGCCCGGTCCATCACGCCCTCCCACGTGCTCACGCAGAACCTCGTCTCCCGCTCACTTGCCGCACACCTTCAACCCCCATCAAACACATCCCGGATACGGCGCCGTCACACCCGGCGCCCTCCTACACAAAAGCAATCAGGTCCGTCTCCCACGCCGCCTAGCACTGGCTGACCCCCTCCCCCTGCCCCCCCCACCCCTCCCCTCCCGTGATGTCAGGGAGGGATTTGGCTGCTCTCGCTTGTGATGCAACAATGCCGCGGCTGCTAAACGCAACATTTTGGACACTTTTGCAACAGAAGAGGCGATAATATGTTAAAAAAGCATTGCGCAACGCTCCTTTGCATATTTATATTTAATAATGTGTGCTTCCGTGCACTGGGAACATCTCTCTGAATAATATTTGCTTTTATTTAATTACCCTTCCTTGGTGAAAAGCCCTTCGGTGGGGCCCAGTGTGCCTCCATCAGACCCTCACCTCCTCCTCGTCAGTCTTAGTCGGAACCAGACCTCCTTAGGAAGGAGAGCACCGGGCTCCACGGCCCAGATTAAGAGCGTGTCAAACGGGCCGTTCAGAGTGCACCTCGGCGTCCCCAGAAAAGGTGGCAGTTCGGATTAACCTTGGCTTTCCTCGGGCTTCAGAGAGGATGGCTGTCTGCTGCAGCCGTGTTTGACGTCCAGGGCTAAAGGTGTGTTCTTTAACAGCCTCGCTCTCCTGTTCTTTGCTGTTGCACATTCCCTTGTTGTGCCAAACAGTGTGTGGCGGCCACAGGAAATATCAGCCACTGTAGTCGTCAATGTCGCCATGTACTCGGGGCCCGGGGCTTTGCACAGGCGAAGTAAAACATCTTGCGTTTTTTTTTTTACCACGCGCCATATGTTGCCCGGCCTGGCATGTTTTCGATAGGATTGTCGAGCAGCCCATTTCGGTGTTCTATCAAGCAGCCCCCCCCGCCCCGCCCCCCCCCCCATGTGCTACCTACCCCACCCAGCGCTATGTGTGCAGTAATTACCTGTCCTCGCCATGGGCAGACAGCGAGAGGTGAGGGGATCTGTCAGGAGACATAATGAGCAGCCCTGTCCCAGGTCGTCGCTGGAAGTTTCAGTCAATCCCCCCACCCCTCCTCCCAAATCCCCGACCCCCCTTCAGCTCCAGTGTCGTCCGTGCAGTGCGGTGGACCATGACCAAGTGCCTCCTGCCCTAGCCTTAAACCAGAGACGCTCCTTCCAGCTCTAGGTCCCGGGTCTAATGAGCAGTTGAAGTGCTCTAATCACGCCATGAGGAAGTGGAGCTGCTCTCCTCCCTCCCATCAGCAGAGCGGCGCTGTCGATGTCAGGGCCACGGGGACTCATCCAGGCCGGCTTGTTTACTCTAACATTGATGGTGCTGAGGCTCATCAAGGGCACCGCCACGCCAACGACAGACTCTGCATTCCTTCCCCCTGCTTCATTCTAATGAAAGGGAAAAACACTAATGAGACGAGAAAAATGCTAGATGAAGACAGTGGCTGCAAATTTGGCCTATTAAAAATGTGCATTTTCCTAGCATCATTACAGGAAGAAGTGCTTGTGTGTGAGTGTGTGTGTGTGTGTGTGTGTGTGTGTGTATGCGTGTGTGTGTGCGGACGCTTGGGAGCGTGCATGCGTGTGTGTGTTTCAGAAGAACCTTCCGAGTCAGGGCCGAGACAATGCGAGAAGGAGAGAGCGGGGAGTCTTTTTTAGAATGGAGAGGACTATAATGCAAGCTGTCACAGTCCTATTGGCCTCTGTTGCGCGATAAAAAAGCGTGTGGTAAACGATGCGTTGGTGTCGTGCTGGTAAAGGGCCCTATTTGTTCCTCTTTGCGGGGAGCTAAACAGAGCAGAGACAGAAAGGAAGGAGACGCGCAGTTTTATATGCGCTGAGGAAGGAACAAGAGCCTAATAGGAATTTGAGGATAAAGTGGCTGTAAATGGGACTGCGGGAGTAATAGTGGCAAAGTGTGCGGCACTATGTACCCCCGATATTTATGCACAGTGATATCCTTGAGGTCTCCTTGCACCGGCTGGAATTGTCGAAGGGCTCTACACTGTGTGTTTGGGAAGGGGAGGATAGGGATATATACGGAGGGTGCGGACTGTTGGAGCTGATGGTGCTGCCAGGGAGGCGCTCCCTGCCCTTCCCGCTCCGCAACCTCTATCTCTGGGAACACGGCCCGACGTTTGAGCCATGACATATTAAGGCCACGTGGTCAGCGGCGTCACGTACACGCCGACACGGGCACGGGACAAGAGGGAGCGCCCGGGACTCACACACAGGGACGTGAAAGACAGGGAGGTGGTTGCCGGAGCTCTCCGTGGTGCTGAAACCTATCCCATAGCAGTGCGCTCTCAGAGTGCTGGCAGTGGACCTGCTCTGTTCAGCTTTGCTTCTGCTAGCTCCCAGCAGCCTGCCGTACTCGTCTAGTCACTCCACAGTGAAGATGTTGAGGCTTATCCACGTCCTGTGGCCTGGCTGGCCTCCAACGGCTGTTTATGCAGCGGACGAGGGAGGGGGAGGGGGGGGGTAATAAAAGCAGCGCCGCGAGCGAGCGGACCAGCGTGGGAGTAGGGAGCCGCTATCTCCCAGCTCCTTCCCCCGTGTCTCCTGCAGCACATGTCACTGTCAGCCCAGATAGGACCTGCCTGACAGCAGCATTTGCGAGAGCCACACAGACGTTACATGATCACATCGAGTCAGTGGGCCAACAATGGAACTCTTCTCCCCTGACTGCTGCCAACTTATGGGGCTTCACTTTGGCCTAGACACGCATAGAAAGTGACAGGGCTGAGAGGCTGAAACGTATAGACCAAGGTGCACGCACATGCAGACTGGAGCATACACAGTCAGAGAGTGTTTGTGTGGCATGTTTGCCCAGCCTTCCTTTTAGTAAAGTAGGAAATAAATAAGGTTTAGTCATTTCTTCCTGTTTTCAAGGGGGGCACATACTGGACATTATTTTTTGTGTTAGTTGAGAGATACGGCCCTCGATAAACAGCCATATAACGTTATGGAGAATGCCTAACATGGGGTAAGGGACTATCTCCACCAATTAAAGAAAGAGAAGAGCAGGGTAAAAAAAAAAAGAGAAGATGTCCGACACTAGCGAGCAGGAGACTGATGAAAAAGTGACTGGTGGACGAGATATTCGTTTAAAGGTTTGAGCGTAGGACACACACTACCACGCGGTAAGTAAATGTCAGGGAGGAGCGCTGGTCCATGGGGGCCGAGGCTCACACGGCGTAGCCACTGGGAAAACTCTCTCTCTCTCTCTGTCTCTCTGTCTCTCTCTCTCTCTCTCTCTCTCTCTCTCTCTCTCTCTCTCTCTCTCTCGCTCTCTCTCTCTCTCTCTCTCTCTCTCTCTCGATCTGTGTTTCTCTCTCTCTCTCTCTCTCTCTGTCTCTCTCTCTCTCTCTCTCTCTGTCTCTCTCTCTCTCTCTCTTTCTTTTTCTCTCTCTCTCTCTCTCTCTCGGCACCGCAATTGGGCCTATCGCGGTCCCACAGGGTTGCTCACTCAAAGAGGCCTGATTTCCGTCGGAGTGGACCAAAGCCTCCCAGTTTTACCCCGTGTCCGCCCCACCGCACGGCGGACAAACAAAGAGAGCGCCTGAATAAAACATGCGCCAGTGTACAACAACGCTACGCAGAGAGAATATGTAAATGTTGCGCGTTGCAAGTAGGGTTTAATAGCGCACTGTTTCCCTGTTGAGGTTAAGGAGTCTGTGAGTCATTATTTAGACTGGCGAGCCGCGCCGCTGATAAAGAACTCACCGCACCTCTTCTTGCTGTCACTATGAATAGCATCACGGGCCCCATAGGACCAGCCGGTGAGTCTGCCCGCGTGACAGATATGCTGTATACGGTGGCTGACGGATTCCACTGTACAGCTCCCTGCCGGCCTAGGGGACGGGGTAGAAAACATGTGCCAGCGTCCCACCGGATGTGTCCCTCCTCTATGCGGGCTGGAGGACGGGAGGAGGGTTTTCCGCGTGACATTTACAGTGGCTGATGGAGTAGAGGGCTGCTGGGAGGCTGGCGCGGACGCGGCACAGTGATAATAAAGTGACCCAGGGTGCTCGCCGCCATGCCCCCCCCCCCCCCCCTACTACCACCCCATCCCTGCCCCTCCCTGCCCCTCTGCCATCCGCTCGGAGCCACGATTGATGAGCGCAGGCCAGCGAGGAGACACTGGGCTAGATTACAAACACAGCGCTTTGTCTTTTGTGCGGCAGTTCTTCAAAGCGAAGCAGCGCTCTCTTTAATTGGTTGCAATCCCTCCAAAGCCATTCTCTTCTCCACAGCCAGGCCATGTTCCATAGTGTTCTGGGGTGGAGTGGAGGGTGGGGCGGGGTGGGGGGTGTCAGTGGAGGAGGGTAAAGGACGTGGGGGCTGGGAGGGGCTGTTCTTCGTAAAACTAAAAGACGAGGGATGGGATGTTGGAGGGGAAAGAGAGGGGAGGAGCGAAGGAGGAGGAAAGAGAGAGAGCGAGAGGGTCTTCTGATAAACTAACAGCTGCAAGAGTTGCTGGAGCATCTTAATTTTTCTTATCATATCCTCACTGCTGGGTGTGCGTTCGTGTGTGCTCGTGTGAGTGGGTCTGACTGTGAGTGTGTTTTCAAAAACAGGGTTTGAAACATTCATACTTCTCGCAGCCTAGATTAGATTTCTTCCTTTTTTTCAAGGCTCTGAGGAGACATGAAAGGTTCAGGAAAAGCTGTTCAGAGTGTCGGTAGGTTTGGTAGCGGCTGTACTGACATTTCAGTGTGTATTTGAGAGTGTTTTCTAAACAGTTGTTCCCACAACGTCAGTACATCTGGCATTGTCAATAGGGAACGAAGACACGGATTAGAGCAGAGGATTTCACATTTTCTTTCCACCGCATGCTTGTGTAAACTTATCATAGGTGATAACGCTAAGCAGATCCAACAATGGTATCCTAGCAACCGGATGTGGGAACCGGAGCGAGGCCCCGCCCAAGCCTAGCGGGCTTCGGGGATAGAGGGGCTGAAAGTAGGCCCGGAGAGAGACCAGAAGAATGGGGAATGCAGGATTGCGCGGCTAATCTGCGCTATGGCCACGGCGGCTTGGCAGCATTGGCTGTGCCGTGGGAACCGGAGAGCCGGGGATCCTGGCGGGCCCGGAGCCAGACCCACAGAGGTTTAGAGGCGCACCTTGATGATGTGGCCGCCAGCGTCCCCTGATGGCGGCCTTACCCTCAGATGATCACAGGCTTCCGGAGGAGAGCTCACTGAGTGAGCAGCGCGAGAGAGAACCCTGAGCCTCTCCGAGCATGTTTTTCCTCGGCGGGGGGGCTTGGCAAGTGTGCATGTGCGCGCGTGCGTGCGACATAGAGAACCAAAGACGGCGTGCGCAAACCCGTGTGTTTCTTTTTGCCCCTGCCAGCTTGTGTGTGTGCATGTTTGTGTGCCCATATGTTCTGGCGCAGTCTGGTGAGGCCTGGCACATTTATTATCTTTAATGTGATTCCTGAATCACAGCGGACGTCTGCTAATGAAGCTCACGGGGTGTCTGGGCTGCAGTGGCATTAGCCTGCTGTTTATGGCTGGACATGTTCCACCAACTCTTTCGGTCTTTAAACTCTCTCTCTCTCTCTCTCTCTCTCTCTCTCTCTCTCTCTCTCTCTCTCTCTCTCT
>JAVQJS010064733.1:0-15789 GCA_036024795.1 Galaxias rostratus | reverse complement strand
AGGAACTCCTTTAATCTCTGACGTGTTGTGTGTGTGCTTGTGTGTGTGTTTGTGTGTGTGTGTTTGTGTGTGTGTGTGTGTGTGTGTGTGTGTGTGTGTGTGTGTGTGTGTGTGTGTGTGTGTGTGTGTGTGTGCGTGTGTGTGTGTTGTGTGCAATGCTTCAATGGATTGGTTGGTGGAATGGGGGTCCAATGGCTGTCCAGGCCCCACGAGGCTGTTCCATAACAACTGTCAATCCTCAACGCACTGATTAAGGGATGATGTTAAAATTACACACTAGGCAGGGTTTGAACTAAACCGTACTTTTACATTTCATTGAAAATATAATTTGTATTTGTCAAGATATTATGAACATATGTTCTCCCAACAGGGTTGGACTTATACACCCTCTCTCGACAGATATACTGTAGGTTATGAAACTGGGCAAGTGATACAGCTGGGGTAATTACTGCTACTAAAAATATGGCAGGATTTGTTTTAGTTGATGGAAAAGTCATTCCAAGAGTGGAGGCTTGGGGCAATAGAAGATTAGATGTCTCGCTGACAGCATTGGATGCCAGGCATATTAGAGGCGGAAAAGGCCGGAGGGGTTAGTCAGTGTCCAGACCTTAGCTCAGACGGCTCAGCTTCTCTTTCCACAGTAGACTGCACTGAGCCATGCAGACTCCATTCAAGTCATTAGTGAACAGTAAAAGGATGTACAAATAAATACGTGGTTGATAGATGGTATCAGTTTTCCTGTTTCATTCGAATTTGTTGAAATCCTCTTCTGAACTGTTTTCTTGTCACTGTGTGCATTTTGAAAGGCTAAAATCTGAATATAGGTGACAGCAATGCAGTTAGTTGGTTTCTGATCATTTATAAAATGTTATTATTGAAATTTCTTGAAATAGCTCCAGGCCCAGACACACTCATAGGTCCACGGTGTCAGTGGAGGTATGACTCTTGTCTCAGCCCCTGCTTCAAATCCTGCAGTGACCCTTGGGGTGGAGCCTGTGTCACCATTCCAAAGTAAGATCCTTTAGCCTTTCCTAAAGCCCCTGAACATAGACCATGCAATATTCAGTGCCCAATAAATCCTTTGACTGTCAGAAAGTATTTTTTGACACATTTGAAATAAACGATTACATGTGTGACAATACATTAGTTAGTATTCAAGTGTTTTGATGCAGCAGTAGGATTTCAATCTTTTTCCTTTTACATATCTCAGTAATCGAGCTCTGACAAAGTTCTAGTTTTATTAACTGTTTGAGTTGGTAAATATTCCAGAAAATGTTACTGTGCATTATTAGGCACAGTGTGCATAATGTTTTGGCCTTGCATCTTCCTTCATATAACTAACTTAGATTATCCATGCAATTGATTTTGCCTTCATTCGAGCAACTTTGAGTCACATTTGTCTTTTCTTTTGTAGAGTGGAAGGGTGCCTCCCTATGTGTCCAGGTCACTTGGTGCTAGACGAGGTCACACAGAGATGTGTCCATCTGGAAGACTGTAAGTCCCACCACCCAATGCAATCATGTAAAATCTCGTTTGTTGTATAATATAGGGGAAATAAAATCTTTATAAAATGATACATTTAAATTATTAATCAAATCAATTGCTATTAGGAAATTATCCAGAATCGTTGCTTGTGGGAAAAATAGTGTTTTGTTCTTGAAATGGTTATGTAGCCAGCAACTACTACCATATGGTAACTATTCTGAATCTATGTGCTATTTGTAGATCGTACAGTTGGGTGCTAAGATTTTACGGCAAATACTTTTTTAAAATCTTCCATAACATTTTTACAATCTCATCTCTCTCTCCTTATGTATTTTTTCCTCTCCGACACACTCCTTAATGTGGCCACCAAACTTCCAAATCTAACAACTATCTTATTGTTTGCTCTTAGGCATTAGGCCTCCAGTTGCTTTGGAGCCCATTACGCCCCCCTCCACTGAGGCAACACCTGGAGCTGTCAGTTCAACAGGCGCTACCACCACTCCAGTCAGCGTTGGCCTCTCCACGGCGCGCTCCACCCCCTCCCCCGACGTGGGACCTCTCGCAACCACAACCTCCGCCCCAGCCCTCTCTAGCCCTGTGAGCACAGCCCAGACAGCTAAAGATACGACCACTTCCAAACCTACAGCTGTCTCAGTGGGTACTCAAACCACAGCAACAAAGGCACCTTTAGCTTCTACTGAAAAGGAGGTCCTTAGGAGTACTACGTCTGTTTCTACCACACCCAGCAGAGTAACACCCCCAAGGCCTCCAACGCTTTCACCCCCTGTACCAGACGTGGTAGAGCCTTCATTGACCGGAAAAACAACTGAAGCCTTACCCACTGTTTTAATTGGTACAACCGAGCGCAAAACTGTTTCTCTCAGCACCACGATTGGCCATGTAGGCGCCAGCACTGTCAGAACCAGTCATACTCCCTTCTCAATCTCTGCTCTGTTCTTGCCCACCTCCTATACCAGTCCCACGCCCCCCCTGGAGTCCCTCTCCAGCACCACTGCTACCACTTTCCAACCACCTACCACTGTGGTCTCAGCAACTGGCTCGACTGAGGGCTCTATTCGAACCAGTGCCCTTCCTTCTGTAACAGTGGCCACCACCACAGTCACTACAAAAGCCACAACGCACCCAGCTACGTTTTCTACGACAAAAACCATTTCCAGTTCACATCCAACTTTGTTATCCCAGACTTTTGCTGACACGGCCAGGACTGCTGTCCCTCCAGCCACCATCTCCATACTGGATAGAACAGAGTCAGCCACTACCAAGCTGAGGCCTCCTGTTGCAACAACTGCACAAGCAAGCGCGCCTTATTCACCTTCACTGACCTCTACCGTTGACACAGTATCTTTATCCAGCCAAGAGGTTACTTCAATCCCCACCACAAAGTCTGTCACACCAATTGCAACCACTCTCAAAACTACACCCTACACAGGATCAGAGACAACAATGAAGTTTACTTCTCACAAGACTTTGCACTCTACTCCAAGAGAATTGAGAACTTCTACAACACAAGTTCCTAAACTGCCAACAACCACCTATGTCCATATTCTGGCAACCACATCAACAAAAACCAGCCAAACTACTACAGGTCCGCCAATTGCAACAGTGAAAACAACAGCATCTCCATTAACACCTACTGTGCCTACAACAACCGCAACTTTAACTGGCAAAGTTACACCACTGATGGTTACAGGCACAACAATAGCACCTCAACCTGCAACTTCAACTTCGACAGTGAGGACATCCGGGTCTGAAACCCACTACCGAACTACAAAGACTGCAGCATACACGACCACTGCTCTGGACAGAAGGACCACAACCACCACTAGTGCCCCAACTACAACAATTGTCACCCCTAGAACCTCTTATACCACCTCTAAAGTCCCTGAGATACTGTCAGTTAGCGCAGTTTCTGCTCCCACCACCTCCACAACCTTGAGAGAGGCTGAAGTCACAACAAAAATAACAATATCGCCAATTTCACTGTCCGAGACCACAAGAACTATCCCTGAACTCTCAGTGTCCGAGAGTACTACACATGGCTCATCTACTCTGAAGACAACTAAGCCCTGGCGGCCTCCCCACCAGGAAACATCCTCCACTATCACCTACAGCACTGAAAGGGCAACAGCACCCGAGACTTCCCCAAAACCTTTGACACCCCCATTAATCTCCACTACCACGTCTGAGGTTCTTCCCCTGCCTACGTCGGCAACCCCAGTCCTCACCACAGCAACTTCAGCTGTCATGACTACCCTCAAAACAAAATCCACTCAGGATGTTTCGTCCGCAAAAGTGTCAAAAGCTACCACCAGAATTCCAACAACTCCATGGTCTCCAGCTAGGCCAACTACAATAGTCCTCGCAACACCTGCACTTAGTGTCCTAAGTACAACTATAAGGCCATTGACTATACGTCCTCTCACAGAAACCACACCCTTCCTTCCATTTACTGGAGGGGTTGAGTTGTCCACCAGTGCCACAACAACCCCTGCCTCTCGGTCTCCTCCTGCTCACACAACCACTTCCACAGCAGTTCCAAGACCTACCATTCATCCGGAGAGAGTCACCACTAGAGTTGTCTCCACCCCTAAAGCTATCACCACCTCGACAACAAAGAGAACAACAGCGCACCGAACAACCTCCAGGATTTCCGTGACGACGCGGGTAACACCCAGAACTACAACAACTGAGCGATCTATCATCGATAGGGTAACCATAGCAACAAGGCCTTCAGATGTAATGAGCTCCAGTTCTCCTGGCTTTCCTACAATCCCACTGAGTTCTGAGAGAACAACTGGTGCTGGAACCTTAGCTATCACCATTCATACCACCACCAAGCCAGTCTCTACAGCCAGCACCACAGAACGTTCCCATATTAGCACTACTCATTCAGCTGTCACCACAACAACGGCCTCTCACCTAGTCTCTGTTCCCAGTCTGACCACACTCACAGCATCCACGGCAGTTCCTACAGGGGTCACTTCAAAACCAGTTATTACTACATCACAGACGATTAGTATGACCAAAGAGTACGACCCTAAGGTAGAGTTGCCTACAGAAAAAACGGTGACCTCTCCCCATGACAAGCTCACACCCACAGGGAGAGAGACGACTCATCGGGTCACCCCGAAAGTCACTGCCACGTCCTCCTCCCCAAGTTTAACCCCAACTCTCCCCCCAGCTCACAGCACAGTGGCAGAGAGAGTAGAGACCACTACTCCAGAGGTGACCCAATTCCCAACAGCAGTAAAGCCTCTTAGCCCCACGGCTGATGCTACAACCTCAGTGGTTGTATCATCTACAAGGATGTGCACTGTGAGTTAATACATTATTTTCCTACATATCCATTCATTTGAAGTTATTTGATTTGTACATGCAAAGGATTATTTGCAATACTATCTGTTTTATTTTTAATGTTAAAAGAACCATTGAATGGATGAAGGCACTTTTTTCCTCACGTATTATCGCCTAAGTTAAATTGCACCAATCAGTAACATACCATTCTTGTTTCAGCCTCCCTATGCTGAATTTGTTGATGAATGTACAAAGTACATATGCGTGAACAGCCAACTGGTCCTGTTTAACAAGTCTCAGAGTTGTCCATTCCACTCTACCCCTCCTAACTGTGGTCTGCTAGGATTTGCAATCCTGGTTAATGGAGACAAGTGCTGCCCTCAGTGGGCTTGCCCATGTGAGCAACACTCAAACAAAAACACACACACTTTATAAAATATCAAAAAATATCAAATGTACATGCACCATATTGTATAGTGGTGCCCAGGACTGGTTTACCACTAAATGCTATAGAGTTTGCATTGTGAAACGATAAACTCTCTGTCTTCTCCAGGTCGCTGCTCTGTGTTTCCCGATCTGAATGTAATCACTTTTGATGGGAACAGTGTTGCTATTTACAAGGCTGCCTCTTACATTGTGACCCAACTGCACAATGAAAGTGTCAGTATCTTGGTAAAGGAGTGTCCAGCTGATTCAGATACAGTAAGTCAGTAGGCTAAGGATAGTATTGTCTTCAATGTATGATTGGGTCAGTGGGTCAATGTAAATATATAAATATATATAGGATATACTGCATATGCTCCAATGTATATTTCTTTCTTTCCGTAGCTCCTTTGGAATTTCACGAACCTGTGTTTAGTAGCTCTCAATATTACACACAAATCCAATCATGTCATCATCAACAGATTACAAAGACGGGTTGGTCATTCTCTCTTTCCTGTTCTTTTCACAATGCACAAAATGTTAGCAGATGTATTTTTTCAATCAAAGTGGGAGATTCATGAAATATATTTCCCATCCCTCTTAGCTTTATGTCAATTCAAGGTATGCCAAGCCACGATTCAAGAAACTGGGTTATGAAGTTCTGGACACAGGCAACATGTATCTGATACGCACACCCTCGGGCCTCAAACTGCAGTGGTTTCACAGCACAGGCATGATGGTCATCGAGACAGATAGCCACAACAGCAAGTTACCCACCATGGGGCTTTGCGGTATGTGCTATAGCTTTTTTGTGGACTTTATGAGCATGTTGGCATCCATTTGATGTAGACTGGACTAGCCACAGTCGTTTCAGTACACCTGTCCCCAGTAATCATAAAGGTTGAGTATGGCCATAGACAAGCTGTGCAGTTCTCAGAGGTGAACATGCCATGATTGTAAATATTGTTTCAGTCCTATTTGAATGCACGCTCTTGGCTTTTCCTGTTGATTATTGTAACTGGTGTCATTCTACTGTGTCACACTTTGTGCTGTTTTGTATCCCTATTGCTTTCCTGTACATGCTTCAATGTTTTGATCTGTTTTTACCTCAGCATCATCCATTTCTAAATTCATCTTTTCCACTTCACCTCATTTAACATTTCCCTCTACTTTCCCTCATTTTTAATTAGATTTAATTTAATGCATTTTCCAATGTGTGCATATTTTCTGGTTCCATCTCTTTGTAACATTGATTTTCTATCTTTATGAAACTCTCGGTGCCTGAAAATGGTCATCTAGAGAAATTATAAAAATAGAATCAATCAAATCGATTAATGGTCCCCTTCTCTATCTTAAACCTCTTTCTCTTTAGGGTTCTGTGATGGTAATCCTGCCAACGACTTGACTCTGTCCAACGGCACCACAGTGGACGAAAGTGAAGACCCAGCATTGTTTATTGACAGCTGGCAGGTTCCCAACACCACCAGTTATGTCAGTCACAGCCGTCGCCGCGAGGTCAATTGCTCAACCAGTGACTGCTCCCAGTGCCTTGCCATGCTCAACAACCACTCCTTCAGCCTATGCCATGCCTTTGTAGGTGTACCTTTTCTTTTACACTGTACATTCATTGCTTTGGTTCTCCTTAAACAACCAGACCAAACTGCACATTTTTAAGCAAACAAAATATGTATAACACCATCTTGATGTTTACAGGTGCCCCCCGCCACATTCTGTGACATATGGGTACGTGATGCTGAGTATGTGAACAACCCGTGTGTGGCACTGGCTGCTTATGTGGCCTCCTGCCACAAGTTCAATATCTGCATAGAGTGGAGGAGTTCAGAATACTGCCGTACGTAATCTACCATTTTGTCCCCAAAATCGTATAATTGGCATTTTTTGTTTAAAATGTTTTGATTAATAATGAAAAACGAAATTGTGGTATAATTGGTTTGGTGGGATATGACTGTGCTGGAGATTTTTGCTTTGGTTAATAGTTTTACCTGTGTGTAACACCATTTTGTCTCTCCTTACGCAGCTTTCCTGTGTCCTGAGGAGCTCCGCTACCAGTCCTGCCTACCAGCCTGCACAGCTCCCTCCTGTCCAAACCATGACTTTGACTACGACCCACAGCAATGCTCAGGCCTCACAGAGGGCTGTGTTTGCCCAGAGGGTACTTTGTTACACCGACCCTATTCAGCTCTCTGCATCGCTCCAGAGAAATGTGGTAAGTGTCTTCAGCTGTTACACTTAAACTGTAAGTAGGCCTCTGAGTCCAGTTTTTTCAAGCTAAAGTTATGAGAGCCTATATATAAAGTAGTACGGTACCCTCTTGTGTGTCTCCCCTAGCTTGCACCGATGCTTCCGGTGTGCCCCGAGCTCACAATGAGGTGTGGAAGGCCTCCAAAGATGGCTGCTGCATGTATCGCTGTGATAACGATTCTATCGTGTCAGTGGAGTACAACTGCTCGGCCATTCCCCAACCTCTGTGTCGCAGGGCAGGGGAGATGGTCGTCAGCCTGGCCGATGACACCAGCTGCTGCCCTCGGAAAGCCTGCAGTAAGGGCCTAGCTGCTAACTGTCCACATTAGAATGGCCACATATATGACAGAGCAATTCTTTGGACATGGTGGGAAAGACCTCCATAAAGGTCAACTTGTCATCAGAGGGCCGTTTACGGTCTGTGTTAAGTTTCCTGATTTTATTTCCCCTCGGCAGTTTGTAACCAGACGCTGTGTGAAAGCTTCCCTCTCGAGTGTAAGTATGGTGAGAGGCTGGTGTCGTACTTCAGAGAGGAATCCTGCTGTCCTGAATTTGCTTGTGGTGAGTGTAGACTCTATACAGCATAGATACGATACTGTTCCCTCTGCTGGCCCATAATATTTCTTACAGTAGATTGTTTCCAACGGTGCTTAAGCAGCAGCGTTGTTGTTTGTGTGACGTGTTGTAGAGTGTGATCCTGGGCGCTGTGAATCAGTCATCCCAACATGCAGAGCAGACCAGACCCTCATTGCCACCAGGGCTGAAGGGAGTTGCTGCCTTGCCCACGTTTGCAGTGAGTTGTCTCATAATTAATAAATATATAAACAAATAAATAAATAAATAAACAAACACCTGAACACTATAGGAGTGTGCAACCCAGTCTAAATGCATGCCTGCTTTTAACTTTGTGTACGTGTGTGTGTGTGTGTGTGTTTGTGTGTGTGTGTGTGTGTGTGTCTATGTGTGTCTATTTGTGTGTGTGTGTGTGGATGTGTGTGTCTGTGTGTGTGTGTGTGTCTGTGTGTGTGTGTGTGTGTGTATCTGTGTGTGTGTGTGTGTGCATGCACTCTTATATGTCTGTTCCTTCTTGTGCTCAGTGTGTGGTGCCTGTTCTAAGGTCATTCCAGAGTGCCAGAATGGAGAGGTTTTGACAGTGGATGCCAATAGTACAGATCGTTGCTGCCCCATTTACCAATGTGGTAGGAAATAACATCATTGACACAAGAAATGTATAGTTGCTGCTGTATTGTATTAATGCCAAGAACGTCTTTGTTCCAAATGTCTTTATATAGTATGTGAGCCATACAGGTGTGCTGAAATGAAATGTCCAGAGGGGATGTCTCCTGTCATAGTTTCCAGCACTGATCAGTGTTGTCCCCTCTACACATGCGGTATAACAATCAACTGTAGTTAGTTCCAGTCGCTTTACCAACTAGCTTTGTAATTGCGTAATAGCTTCAAAATGCATTGACTTTACAGTAACGTGGCACATAGTGTGAATATGTATTTGAGATTAATTTCCCCTCTTTTTTGTAGAGTGTGCCTGTGACAAAATACCAACCCCAAAATGTGGTGTGGTATGTTTTATTTTGAATATTCCCATATTTTGTTAATATAATATCAGATATGAACTGTGTTTGGATTTGCTTATTTTGTACGACACTTGTTTAATTTATCTTTAAAGGGAGAGACAACACAGCTTGACAGGGCTTTGTCAGCGGTCCCACAAAACCAGTGTGCCTGCAAAAGTTTTAAATGTGGTAAGCTGAAAAATAACATAAATCATATGGCACCTGTTATACAGTGTGTGGCATATTTGGTAATGTGTATCCTCCACTGTGTGTGTGTGTTTGTGTGTGCGTGCGTGTGCGTGCGTGAGTGTGTGCGTGCGTGTGTGTGTGTGTGTGTGTGTGCGTGCGTGTGTGTGTGTGTGTGTGTGTGTGTGCGTGCATCCGTGTGTGCAGTGCGTGAGGCGGTGTGTGTGGACGGAGAGTGGGGTACAATGCGGCCAGGGCAGACCTTGGTGGAACACAGTGAGGATGGAGTGTGTCACACCACTCAGTGTACCCGCAGTCTGAACCCGGCCACTGGCTACTACCACATCCGTAGTGCCAGCACCAACTGCTCTGCACAGTGCCAACCGGTAAATTGGATTTACATTGTAAAAGGCTGTTAAAAAAAAACTCTTATTTGTGACTTTCTGACAAGTAGTATTCATTCCTTTATTATGGCATTGAGCTGGTATTATTTTTATAATTTTATATTAGTATCATCATATTTCCAAATAATCTGCCGCTACGGAAACTTAAACACCTATGCCAAATGCGGCTGCTGTGAACCTGTGTTTTAGAACCAGATCTACGTACCACCCAAAGACCTCACCACATGCTGTGGCGCTTGCAAGAACATCTCCTGCCTCTATCAGAATGAAAACGGCACATCAGTCCTATATAAGGTAGTTTGCTTTTTTGTTGTACAAAATGTGTAAAAGTCACTTTAGTGTATGATTGTATTGGTATTTTTAATCAAATTGAATTGGTCTTTTCAGCCTGGTAAATCTTGGGTGTCCAACTGTATGAAGTATGATTGCACTGACACACTGTCAGGCCCTACCCTGATCCGTTATTCCTTCAGCTGCCCTCCCTTTAACGAGACAGAGTGTATGAAGGTCAGCACGGGCGCACGCACACACCCACAACCACACACATCTGTATGACTATGCTGTGGTGATTGGTTCCTATTATTCTATAATGTCAGAACCATTTATTGTTGTCTTAACTTAGATTGGGGGAACTATAGTAAGTTACATGGATGGATGCTGCAAGACATGTGAGTATTTGAAATATCAAACATCTTTCAACTACTCTATCTATATTCGGACGAGTACATTTGTACCCGTTTGTCTTTAAAAAATGTTTAAATACATGTTTACCCTCAACCGATAAGCTGAACTGTATTTCTCTATTTATCTTTTGAATTGTTGCAGTCAGGCTTTTATAACTTCCAGTAAAATGATCAACAATATAATTCCTTGTTCATTCGCAACATGCCAATGTCTAATATTTAGCATTTATTAGGTTTTCCATTGGGAACAATTATTTTTCTGTGTCGGGCGAATAAAAGTATACTATAGGACTACCTATAAGTGGGCTTCTGGTAATGTGTTCAGCTGATCATCATGTACCAATTCCACCAGGTACTGGATATTCTCTCTTCCCCTTCCCTGTTAGTCCATTGACACCCACAGTTAACACAAACTGTGAACGAGGTACACAGTTTAGGACAACAAGGCTTGCCAGCACCATTGTTGATATACAACAATGTACTCCCTTTTGAAGGAAAAAACTATGAAATATTGTAAACTTAACAGTGTTTAATTTACAGTCAAATACTTTTTGTTTCCCTGGTTTCTCCATAGCAACTTCATGGATCATGTACATGAAACAGTCTAAATCTTTTCCCATTTTGCACTGTCTGGGCAGTGCATTGTTGATTGCCAACAATGTACTGTTGGTAGTGGCCAAGTAGACATTATTGGTTTAGATGTGTGCATGACTATTAGTAGATGCTAATCCAATAGAATGTGGTGTTGGGATTTACCTTTAGTGTTGTGTTGGGTAATATGGTATAGCGTAATTTGAATCCATTGGAAAGTATCCTTTAACACTCATACTGAACACTGAGTACTATTTTGTTACTTATTTATCTATCTAATTTAAATCAATCTAGATTGTTCTTTTCAAATTTGAAGTTAGATTGACACTTACCATATCACCCAAATGCTTACATCAACTTGTGACAAGTGGATGTTTTATTAGATGCACATCTTATCGTGGGTTAGAGGGCACTCTATTCTTATAGGCATGACTCTGTTACACAGCAATGTGAGCACTTGAATTACAGTGCAAGTGACTTTTCATTTGTAGTGAGTAGTCACAACACAGTATTTATTGTAGGAAAATGGCAGTTTTCTTTTGTGGTTGTGTGCATCACATTTCACAATTTTAAACAGTAACCAATACAGCAATATCATACAGCCAAATGATATTGAATAATTACCCTAGCAGCTAAGTGGGGGAAAATGGGGAAAGTCTGCAATACCAGAGGAATATTTATCATGTTGTGTTGATACAACTCTAGAGATAGGTATAAAAATATTTAAACAATTTTTTTCCCTTCTTCTGTATTTTTAATGCTCAAAACAGCCACGTTTTGACAATTACTTGTGCTTCAGAGCCTTGACCTCAGTTACCATACAATACAGGACCAACTACTGGATTTTTCGTAATTTGGACATAACAGAATAATTGTATAAGCTCTGCTCATGCTCATCTAAACCTATGTGTTTTTCTGGTTGTTTATAATACAGGCAAAGAAGATGGGAAGTCATGCCAGAAAGTGACAGTGAGGATGACAATAAGGAAGAATGACTGTCGTAGCAACAGACCCGTAGGTTGAACAAATGTCCCACGAACAGTCAGTCTAAATAAAAGGCTGTTACTAGTGTTCCTCGGGAATTGGGATATACTGTACAAGTAATGTAGTGAACACACTGTCATGAGGTATGATCGATATTAATCCTTTCTCAGGTAAATATAGTGTCGTGTGATGGCAAATGTCCTTCGGCCAGCATCTACAACTACAATATCAACACCTACGCACGTTTCTGCAAGTGCTGTCGTGAGATGGGACTTCAGCGGCGTTCAGTTCAACTCTACTGCAGTGGAAACTCCACATGGGTCAGCTACACCATCCAAGAGCCCACAGACTGCTCCTGTCAATGGTCTTAAACATAAATGCCATAACACAGACATACATTAACACACACACACACACACACACACACACACACACACACACACACACACAGTCAGAGTCAACATTTGTAGCTTGACTCTTATTTTGTGTTTTTTTTTATCTTTCTTTGTGTGTATGACATAAGGTACCATATGTATATTGGATCTCCGGGCATGCACATATTTAGACACAAGTTGTAAAATGTTTTACAATTGTCAGGTCAGCATTGATTAAGCAGGATGAGAGCTAACGTTTTTGGAGATAACAAGGTTTTGACCCTTACTATAAAGATAATTACCTCTAAATACGAATAGAGAGCAAAATATAAAGGGTGCCATTTGTGTGTTGTTCTGTTGTTACCCAGTGTAGCAGTTAGTATGAAATAAATAGACGTTAAACACACAGTGAAAAAGGTGATACAGTGAATTGTTTTGTGTCGAGTGACACTTGTATTGTTTATGACTCAAATATTGTATTCTACACTAAAAGATTGATGGAAGTATGTGTAGAAAACATTATAGCTGAATTTACTTTTAGTTCAAAAGCAGCCTGACTCTATAGTGTGCAGAAAGAAAAAAAAAGATTTACATGCATTTAGTAAGACAGGATCTGTATATCCAAATTATTATTCAAATAAGAATTAGACATCTAGTAAAAATAACCTCTTGGTCTTAAACTCTAGTCTTTTCTGAGGAGATGTGTGAATTTGACACGATGATGAGAAAAGGGTACTACTCTGCACATAGAGCTCTATACATTTTGTCTGGCTGTATTTATTTGTCGGCAATCCTTTTGTAGAATCAACTGCGTTAATATGTGTCATGATTGTAAATAAGTATATTTGCTCTTTTTAAAAACATATTTTTACAGTATTTAGATATTTCACTGTAGAAATAACACATAACAACAATATAATGTATATCAAGTGATATATGATGCTTTATATAACCAGTTCTAGAGATGTTGCAAAATATTTTCAATCAATCTGTATGTTGAGCACTTTATTTATTTATTTCTATACAACATAACACACAGCTGTTTTTATTCTGTTTAATTGTCATCAAAAGTAACACAAGCATGCAGACTAAATATTCTGCCTTAAATGTGACCGAGGCACTCTCTGGTTGCACTTTTTGCAGTCAGAAAGAATATTTCACAGATTTGTTTTAATCCCCCCCCCCCCCTCCAAAAAAAAAAGTTTTTGTATTTAGAAAATAGTAAGGGTGTAAGACCAGCGTGAGGTCTTCGGTGTTTGAACTATTTATGTCCTTGACAAAATTTAGATGTTTTTTATAACGTTTGAGAACATCTGTTTTTTTCACATTTTGTACAAAATATGGATCACTAACGATTCATTTGGATAATTGTTAGTCAAAAAACTAATATGGAATTCCTAACCTTAAATGTGTTTAGTTTACATTCAAAAACATGTTAGTTAATTACCAAATTGTGTTGTTCTATTGGAGAATGACCTAGTACAGTTTTATTGAGTGTGTACAATAATAATTGTACATTTGAATTTTTAATAAATATTTATCCTGGGAAACATTCAGTTTGACTTATATAATTTCACAGACCAGAGTTGCAAGGGTCTTGTGAGGGTCAACCTCTGTGTCAACCAAAACTCATTGTACTCACTCCTAGAGAGTGGGACCTTCCGATAACAAGCATTTTACAGTTTATTTGACGACGTGGTATACACATTTATGCTCTGATTTGCTTTTTGATTTCAGTATCTATGCTACAAATGTACAGATGTACACCCTTTCACTTTAATTTTTAATTGACTTTCTGACTGATTTTGTCAATATCTGTATTTTTTAACACACACATTTATTCAAAATAGGCGCCTCTCCTCTGGACTGCATGAAAATGTGCCCCTGCAGCTGTTACCTCTGAAACGTTAGGGATCAGTTGAGCAGCCGCAGAACAAATGTAAAAACAAAATCTCAATAGGACTCAGAACAACCACTTCGTTCCGGTCCAAAATGCGTTACCCTGCCCGGTGTGTGAAGCACAGTTTGGATTTTTAGGAGGAGGTGAATCAGGCATGTTAGTTTGAGTGTGAGTGTGAGTGCCAGTCATATGTTACGATGGTGATGAGTTTCCCCCTAAATCCGGGGGCGGACTGGCCATCAGGAAGTTCGGGAAGATTCCCGAACGGCCTATTAAGTCCAGGCCTTTTTCACTCCAGGCCAAATCGGTCGGTGGTCATGGTTTCTTAAATGTTTTAATTTCTGATGTCCACGGTAAGTCATTGCATCGGACGTAGCCTTGCCTGACTACGGGCCCTCGCAGCCAGCACAAAGCACAATGCTACATCGGAAAGTGTCTTCCAGGTAATCAAATGCTCTTAACACTACAAAAACGGTTAAAAAGCAACAACAACATTAAAAAACTTCTTGAGCACTTTTGGTCGCTCGCAAAATAAAAAGGGCGCTCCATCACAAAGTCTCAGGCCAAATTTCTGTCCCAGTACGTCCCTGATCCAATGCTTGGTAAGTTAAATGTTCTTGGCATGCTTGGCTTTCGTTTGTGGCAAAGATGAAGCCATATAATATATTCAGCAGACATTCATTGCATCAGAGCTCACCACTCATTTCTAAACAAAGCTAATCACTAGACATAGCATTTTTACCAGAGGAAAGACAAAAAATAACACAAGACCCAGCACCATGAAGCTCTTGAAATTGAAACTCAAGTGACACTCAAAAGCAGACATAAACGTCGGCCAAACATCAGTAGCATGTTAGAAGATGGGATACAAATGCACAGAGGCAACAATAAATATAGTTGCGGTGAAATGCACAATGAGTGCAATGAGTTAAGTTATTAGATCAGTAAAATCCACAGGCTTACCAGTTACAGTTGAGTACAACTTAGTTTAAATGCACTTGTAAATGGAGGAAAATAAGTATTGTATATGGCAGTTTGAATATATTGATTAAAAACCAATCAAATTTAAAGTGCCGTCAATGCTATCATATATAAATAAACTTTTTTTAAACCAACATTCAATCAAGACAATTACGTTTAACGATTGTTGCTACGCAAATGGGTGTATATTAATACTTGTGATAGTCTCAAAGTTTTCACATGACCCTAAGGTTTGTTATTAAGATGTCTGTCATTCATGAGTGAGATTACCTGTTTAAGACACGGTATTTCATCATAAATTCTCGACATGACGTAATAAGGCTCCCATGGTCGAGCAAAATGGCTGCCTTAAACGTTGTCACCTTCAGAGGGGAAGCTAATGCAGCTGGTGACAAAGTATGACAACAAGAACATGTGTAAAACACGTCCAGTATTGTTGTGGGAAATGCCAAAAGAAAATTGTCATTGCTGTCAAAGTGTAGGCTTCTTTAGATTTATTGCTAGCTGAATATATATATATCCATCCATCCATTATCAGAACCGCTTATCCTATGCAGGGTCACGGGGGGCTGGAGCCTATCCCAGCTGACTTTGGGCGAGAGGCAGGGTACACCCTGGACAGATCGCCAG
>JAVQJS010064723.1:0-10792 GCA_036024795.1 Galaxias rostratus | reverse complement strand
GCCCACACACTCAACTCAGTCATGTGAAAGAGTTCTTGTCAGCCGTCTTAGAATATTCTAGTGTTTCTGAGGGCTTCTATCCATCCTCTCGTGGTCCATGCATCAGGCCACTTACTCATTTAAGCAGTGCCGCTAATTCTAAGAGCTGTCTGGCACTTCGTGTTACACCTTTGAAAGTTTTCACTGCTCTTTGTGTGTGTGCATCTCTCTCACTCTTTCTCGCTCTTTGTGTCTGTGTGTGAGTGTGTGTGTGTGTGTAGGTGTGTGTAAGTGTGAGAGAGATAGGGTATTATGGAAATGGAAAGTTATTCCATTTTGGTTTTTATCTCCATTACTCTTATGAAAGTTTGATGAGTCTGCAGAGAGTGTGAGGTTGAGTTGCCAGTTGGAAGAAAAATATATGAAACATTGATTGTGTATGTCTAATGAAGTCTCTCCCGAAAGGACTGTGTCCCTCAACAAAGAATGGATGAGGACAGTGGAATTGTGGAATTTGCATGTCTGTGTGTGTGTGTGTTTTTGTCAGTGCCTCAAATTGTGTTGCATGTGGGACTGATTGTGTGTGTCTGTCTGAGAGACAGAGAGAGAAAGCGTGAGAGAGAAAACAGGACAGAGAGAAAGAGAGAGGGAGAGAGGAGAGGGTCCATTTCTCTCTCACGACCCATCCATGTTTTTCTCTACTTTCATCTTTGTACTAAAAAGTAACTACACGCTGCAAGAGTACCCATGTAATGTGTAGCTATATTATCAGGGTATAATATCATATTACGTCATATCAAAAGGTTTGGAATTGAGCTCTCTTCCACTTCAGAACACAATGAGCTTCATTACTCTCCCTATTCTCCTGTAAGGGAAAGTTTGTATCTGTATTTGAGACAGTATCAACCATGTTCCAAAGGCAGCATCCACCGAAATTTTTTCTTTAAATTTTAGTGACTGAGTTCCAGACGATGTTCACAGATCCAAACACAGTGAATGTGTAGACTAGAAAGAGGAGGGGATGACGTGAACGGGTTGGCTCACTTACTGCTTGCTTAGATAGATATGATATTTAAGAAAGGCACGCTCATAATGGCTTCTAGATCAAATCATTTACCCAGGTTGATTTTCAAAACTCCTTTAATGGACGGCGTCTCAGGGAAAGTGGACCACCTAATGGAGTGAATGGATGGATGGAGAACGTTCCCAAGTCCAGACCTCAGCTTGGGCTATGGGGTAGCGACTGTATGAAAGAGTAGCCTACCTAACATCCAAAAATGTATTGTAATACAATTTATTTATTAATCCATCTGGATTTGTCTATTATATCCTTCCAAGGTGAGAAAGAAAACAGAGAATCCTATGCGACAACGCTGCCATGCATTTGTGGGTGCTCATAACTAAATTAAGCTTTTCTGAAAGGTCTATAGGCTTTCGACCAAAAGCCTTTTCGGCTATCAGACTTGGCTAGGAATACAGCCTACTCATGAAAAATGTACACTGTAGCATGTGGTGTGCCAGTCCCTGTTGAAACGCAGTGTGGCCCATATACTCGTGGAACCATATCCATTACTGCAATTTTTAGGACGGAGGGCAATAGTTCACGTCGCATCACACGCAGCCCCTCAACATCTGCTCTAGTTGCCATGGCAACTGCCCAGTGTGCTGCCGAAGCTGGTATTGGGGAGGGAGGAATTGAGAGAGAGAGAGAGAGAGAGAGAGAGAGAGAGGAAGCTACAGAGAAAGAGAGAGAGACACTTTTTTGCCCCCACTGGTGCAAAAGATGCATACTGACATGAACGTGGACACACCCTCAACATAATTCCGTCAAACACCTGGTGTATAATCTAGAATGTTTCCCCAAAAGTTCAAAATAAGTTTTACCCATTCCTCTTTGCAGCACCTTTTAAGCTCCATCGGGTTGGATGGGAAGCGTCAGTGCACAGCCGTTTTCAGATATCTCCAGAGATGTTCCATCAGAATCAAGTGTGGGCTCTCACTGGGCCACTCAAGGAAATTCCCCCAGTTGTTTTGAAGCCACTCTTTTGGCAGATTGGCTGTGTGCTTGGGGTCGTCGCCATGCTTCACTGTAAGAGTTGTATTAGACTGGTAATGAGCAGTGCCTGGTTTCCTCCAAACGTGACGCCTGGCATTCACGCCAACGAGTTCAATCTTTGTCTGATCAAATCAGAGAATTTTGGTTCTCGTGGTCAGAGTTCTTCAGGTGCATTTTGGCAAACTCCATTTTGCTAGCAGAGATGTTTTCCATCTGGAAGGTTCTCTTCTCTGAAGAACACTGGTGCTCTGACAGAGTGACCATTGTGTTCTTGGTCACCTCCCTGACTAGCACTTCTCCCCAATCACTGTTTAGAGTCCTGGTGGTTCCAAACTTCTGATGATGGAGGCCACTGTGCTCATTCGGACCGTCAAAGCAGCAGAAATTCTTCTGTACCCTTCCCCAGATTTGTGCCTCGAGACAATTCTGTCTCGGAGGTCTACAGAAAATGTATTTGACTTCATGATTGGTTGTACTCTGACATGCACTGTTAACTGTTGGACTTTATGTAGACAGGTGTTTGCGTTTCCTAATCATGTCGTATCAATTTAATTTACCACAGGTGGACCCCAATTAAGCTGTAGACACATCTCAATGATCAACAGTGGAAACAGAATGCACCTGGGCTCAATTTTGAGCCTCCTGGCAAAGGCTATGAATACTGATGTACACGTGATTTCTTAGCCATTTATTTTTAAAACATTTGGGAAAATCTCATAAGAACTTTTTTCCCATTGTCATTATGGTGAATTGTGTGTAGAATGTTGAGGAAAAGAATTATTTTATACATTTTGGAACAAAGCTGCAACATTATATGTAGAAAAGGTGAAGCGTTGTGAATCCTTTCCGGATGCACTATATTAACACACCCACAGATGGAAAGAATCATGAGAGTTCAGTACTCAAGTAAATTCAAGAGATTATGTGCTCGAAACAATTGATGAAATAAATTGAATTAAGGGATTGCAGTCATGGATGATAAGGCAAGGACATGTGTTTTTCTCAACAATTTCCTCAAAAATCCTAATAAATATGATCTTAGTAAATCTAACATTGAATTGTAATTCATCAGTGGAAATTGTATACTTTATCCAAAAGACCCCAATACTTTTAACAATGAAGCCAGGAATGGGCTTCTGAGATGTACTCATCATCAGCATCATCGTGAACTTAAGATTGCCTAATTAAGTTTGTTCTATAAAGACACACGTCATGCTAGACCCATTTAACCTTTCTAGAACAAAAAAATCTAGAAAATTGCCGTGGGCTTTGTCTTTGGGAGGGGAAAAACAGAGAAGAGGCTGTCAGCTAATGTATAGTCATTTACAAGCAACACAGAGTTCAAGAGTTGAGTAATAAAAGAAGGCGTAAAGAATATGTATTGTCAACTATCTGAAGTTTATTAGATATTTGTTGTTATTCTATTGTTAAAATAGGATTTAAGTCGTATACTTTGGCAGTGCTTTATATTTTCAAGTTCGAGAATTAATTAGAAAAAAAATGGTTTGTTGAAATGATGAAATAATATTTAACAAAATAATTACAAACTGGATCAAAATGAATGTACAGGAGAATTATGATTTAATTCATTAAGTAACATGGTCTGTTTTGTACGTATGCATCTTGTAAGTATGGACATGCCTATTTGAATGCTTGTATCAGTCTCAGATTTTTTTCTCACATTTGTTCGCACATTTCAGAACAGAACCATATTTTTTAAATTATTCATGAGATCAAAGAGAATCCAAAGATCAACCTGCGCAATGAAAGAAAAAAATCGCTCGAAACGACCAGACCGCACTTCAACCCTTTGAGAAGATGAACAGTCTGTGCGTGACATCGAAGGCGCACGGGATGTCCACTTGCAAAGAAAAGGACCGGTAGGCTTGGGATTTTTTTTCTATGATTAAATTATGCTTGTCTAATAAGAATTTTAAAATTATTATCAATTAACAAATTAATGAACACATGAAAGCGAATTCCTTTGCAATTTGTAATTGCTTTTTCTGTTAAAACGCTCATAAGTAATTCAAACGGACTTGCTTTGTTTGTTCAAATTGTTATTTTTCTTTATTGAAAAAAAAAAACGTTGACACAATTGTTTCATTCTATTCCAGGTTTCATCCACTGTTTCCTATCTCAGAAAAACGGAATTTGATGTAGGCAAATTATCTGAATAATGTATGCCGTTATTGAGGTATTTTATTTTTATTTAATAACAACCAAAACAAATTATAAAGCAAAGCAAAGAGTTGAGAGTGGAAATGGAAACGTGTTCACTATGTAACCCAACGGAGTTCAGGACCCAGCGCGTTTAGGCACCTTTGCTCTAGCAAGTCCCTGTGCTCGGTGCATTCACAGTTCACGGACTTCTCGACCTAAATGCGATGTGACGGGAGAACCTTTACTGAAACAAACGGGAATATAGTATCAGGGAAGGCTGACCGAACTGTGAACCGAGGCCTTAACACAGAGCAAATTAACATCAACGAAAATAGCACTGCTTTTTTTTTCTTCTTCCAGATCGCTTATGTGAGAGGCAGCAAATGTGTCCAATGGTGTCAAGTTATTTTAGCGTTAAGATGCATTGCAAATAGCCCGGTGCTAGTTGTAACATTACTGGGATCTGGATCCCGGTACAGGGCGTGGACTGGTTCGAAAAATCGCTGCTTGTATTTATGTTCTTACACTAACGAGCTGTAATAAAACCCATGACCTAGAACCTATTATAAAAGTGTCACTATCATGAAATGTCTTTAATAGTCTTTTTGACTCAAATGTCAAGTGTTTTCGAACAATGTTTTTCTCCTACAAGGATAATAGACTGTAAAGTAAACCTATACATTATTCTGCAATGACCCTGTTCGAGTGCAGCGTCAATAGCTAGAATATACGTTCTCAGGTGTAGTGGCATCTATCCAGATTCTCCAGTTATTCATTCATACTGTGTCTTACATCTGTGATATGTTTTTATCTTTATGATCGGTGCTTGTAACAAATGACACAGTCAATGAAGAATGATGGACTGAAACCTTATACGCAATACCAGTAGGTTATAAATCATTAGTCACTTCTTGTTTTATACCCCTTGAGCACACATTCAAAAGAACGGACCGGACCGGACCGGACCGGACTGGCTTGAGTCATAGAGCAAATGATGATGTCTTGTACTGTCGCTGAGCCAGTCTAAGATATCTGCTGTGCCACTTAAATCCTGTACAGTCCTCTGCCTTCACCATCCATCACTCTGACAGTTACAGTACTACTACAGTACTACAGGGCGACCTTCTAACCTCGCCATGACACTGCTCAGTGTTGTTTTTACGTCAGACTAGAGGATTAGGGCCATGCAGTCAGTCCATTGATAGAACGTTGCCCCCCGGAAGTTTGCTTTATAACTTATGTTTTCTATATGTACAAACCAACCCATTAGTGGCAATCTGGGGCAGGGACATGCAGCCACATGCTGAGGTGGATGGGGGTAGCTGCGTAAGCATACATTTGATAACATATAGAAGTGGTTCATTTGGTTTGATGCTCTCTCTCTCTTTCTCTCTCTCTCTCTCTCTCTCTCTCTCTCTCTCTCTCTCTCTCTCTCTCTCTCTCGCTCTCTCTCTCTCTACCTGTCTCTCTCTCTCTCTGCCTGTATCTCTACCCCCTGAGGGCACTTGTGTTTTCCCCTCTGATCTGACCTAGCAGCAAAAGTTTGCAAACTGCAGGATGGCTGCACATCCGAATATGACTGTAGTACATTAGGCACTAGGCGCAAAACTGAAAATTAAGCCCATGCACATACCGCATGTTTTTTGTTATATTTTTTTGATAAAGCAACAGGTTTGAGTCAATTCTTCAAATGCTTAGGAATGCACA
Organism: Galaxias rostratus; assembly: GCA_036024795.1. Taxonomy (NCBI): domain Eukaryota; kingdom Metazoa; phylum Chordata; class Actinopteri; order Galaxiiformes; family Galaxiidae; genus Galaxias; species Galaxias rostratus. Next base: position 4,887 of record JAVQJS010064723.1, on the reverse strand, counting down.
ATTGTACAAACAAAATTAAGAAAATATTTGCAGTTTATTACAATCAACAAATTAAATTCCTTTTTTATTATAAGACAGACGTGGATGAAGTGAGAGAAGAGATTTGCCATGTGAAAATATCTAAAAGACAAACCAAATACATGATTGGGAAATGTGGAATATAGATATCTACAAAGTTCAAGGTTATTACGTGGTGGCGAATTACAATTCAGAGAACTTAGCCTGCATTAACATGTGTCAGAACAGGCCAGAACATAACAGGGGAGAGGGGTTGAGGGCAGAAGAGGGCAGACGAGTTGAGACAGTACAAGGGAGAAGAGTTGAGGGCAGAGGAGGTCAAAGGAGTTTAGGGTAAGAAAGGGTAGAGGAGTTGAGGGCAGAATAGGGCAGAGAAGTTATGTCAGAACAAGGGAGAGGAGTAGAGGGCAGAAGAGGGGAAAAGAGTTGAGAACAGGTCAGGACAAGGGATAGGAGGTAAGGTTAGGAAAATGGAGCTGAAGACAGGACAGAAGAGGGCAGAGTAGTTCGGTGTAGGACAGGACAGGGTGGAGAAGCTGAGGACAGTTCAGGATAGTGGAGTAGAGATGCTTTTAAAAGACTCTGTCAGCATCTGGGGAGGAGATGCCATGTCAGTTCCACTTAGAGCACCAGAACATCGTCTTTGCGATATAAACGCATGCTTCTTCTTCTTCTGCTGCTGCTACTGCTGCTGCTGCTTAAGGGGATGTTGGAGGGAGGGGAGAGGTTATCACAGGGGCAGGACTCACAGGTTCGCAGTAGATCAGACATCGCCGGCAGTAACAGGACTCGATACAGGGGATGCTAGGGTAGGGGATGCACACACATTAATGCACACATGCAGGTTGGTGTTGGAGGATGAGGTGAGTTACAAGTTGTGGTTCGATTCGTGTTGTACCTCTGAGGTGTTGAAGAGCTTCAGGGGTTTTTCATTTGGCAGTGCCACGTTCGCCTTTTCTACCACAGTCAAGTAGCACCTGCTAACGGTTTAGACTGAGTTCAAGAGATTTCTCCTTGTAGATGATGAATCGCGACAAACTTCTGGTTGGTCCTCCTCAATGAGAATAACAGTATATTGACAATATGAATATATATATATGTGTGTGTGTGTGTGTGTGTGTGTGTGTGTATGTGTGTGTGTGTGTGTGTGTGTGTGTGTGTGTGTGTGTGTGTGTGTGTGTGTGTGCGTGCGTGCGTGTGCATGTGTGTTTTGGTGTGCGTGCTGTGTATTTGGCACTTTAACATCAATGTTCCACCTCAAGGTCACCCAAAGTGGGTTTGAAAGGGGCTGGGACATTTATGGAGCACTTCAGTACCGTCTCCTTAGACCTGCTTTTTTTAAGAGATTGGCCTTGTGAACTCCAGCCAACATTTTCACACTCCTAGGCATGTTCATCAGATTAGCACTTCTCAAAGGAGATATGGTGTGTGTGTGTGTGTGTGTGTGTGTGTGTGTGTGTGTTCGTGCTTGCGTGCCTGCGTGCGTGTGTGCGTGTGTGTGTGGGTGGGTTAGTGGGTTTGTGTGTGTGTGTTAGTACAGTGTAAGGTGTGGGTGGTAGATACCCATTTACTGGATTATACTGATATGTACAGTCCTTGAATATACACATTCACAAGTTAATACTACTACTACTACTAATATGTTGATAAATAAATGCATATAATTCATATTGCTCTTTTCTAAAAGCCGATGACAGCAGCACAAATCGCAGTAATTACAACTAAAAAAACAGAAAATCTGATGGTTTGAACAGGTTGCTATAAAGGCTGAGCCAGAGTGAGAGAGGCTTAGAGGCAGGATTAAGAGATCGATTGAGATGCACATTTCAGTTCCATAATTTGGTTGTCCAAAGTTCTGAAGTTTGCACTTGGGAACGACCAGTGGACCGACCGTGGAGGTATTTAGTAGTTGATCACAGGAAGCCATTAAAGGTCAACGAGGCCTGCGGTGATGTGCCCAAAAGAGTTGGTGGAAGTAAAGAGACGAGCAGCAGAAACAATTTCGAGTTTATGGAGTGAAGTGTCACTAATCCCGAGGAGAAGGCATGTACTGTAATCAGGAAGAGGGAAAATGAATGAGTGAATGAACGCTGCAGCTGCACTGCGGGAGGGATATGATTTGATTCTGGCTATGTTCTGAAGATGATAGAAGGCGATTTTCACCATGTTGTTGCTGTTGATAATAAAACTAGGGTGGACTCTATTACGATGCAAAGTTTATGTGAATGAGGTGAGAGAAAAACTATAGTTTCATTCCACACATGCTTTGTTTTTATATAAATGTACACGTGCAGACGACGGGCAGACGTGTTGGCTTGTAGACACATTCACACATTTTTCATGCATACGCACACACTTAAGCGACCGTGACGTATTTGATAAAGATCCCATTGTAAAAAGGTCTGCTAAGGCATATGGTGCGTGTGTCATAGGGTTTGTTTTACACAACACTGAACTGGAAGTCATAGAGTGAATGGGACCACGAGTCTGACGGGGTTATACTGTTCTACGGGACGGCATCTGGCGAAAGCTCAGGCTTGACTTGGAATGCATATCACGCCTCCACACTATACAGTATTTATATGGAACACAACCCAGCCATGCCTCCATAGTTACGGTTCTAAATGCTGCAGGGGACCACTGTGCAACATCCAAACACTCACACGTCTCATGACACGGCCTCTCGCCCCTCTGGTCTTCAGCCAATCAGATTTCTGATTCAGGAGGCCACAGGGGCCAAGTGTCAGCCAAGTTACTGGGGCTGCACCACAGGGGACCAATCCCCCTCGCATCCCACTGACACACACACCCCATCCCCACAAAAACACACAGGCACAAACAATCACACACACTAACACACACACACACACACACACACACACACACACACACACACACACACACACACACAATGGGCGTAGTCGCTCAGGATGCAGCTTTGCATGACTTACAGATCACCCACGACCTTTAGCAGGGCCTGACATTAGCCTGGAGTGATATTCAAACGGCTGTCCGTGAGCGGTCCACATCACCGTCTGTGAACGAAGCCCACAGCCACACAGCAGACATGCCTTAAACCCCATGGTATGCGTCACCCTATCAATTCTACGGTTGGGTTTTGTAGTTCAAATCTCTCTCGGTTGACAAAACATGAAGTTGCAGTGGGCGAGGTATGGTCTGAGAGCGCACACACGACGGATTTGTTTGTAACTTTCGGAAGGGTGGTGTCCTGTGGTAACGTGTCTGTCGCTGGGTGAACAGCGGCACCGGTGTGTGGATTTGGATTTGGATTTGCACAGGCCATGTTCTCAGGCAACCAAACAATCCTCCTTGGGATTGATCATTCAAACTTTCTACAAATTATTTAAAAAATACAACACAAGGACACGTTCAGCTCCTTTACAAACCCGCTTCTTACATTCTCTTTCATGTGTTGTACTAAATTATCTTCCGTGTTTTCAGGAAGAGCGAGAACACTGAATAATTTAAGCGGGCAATTAGGTGAGTGAGGCGTTTTGGGGCTCTGGAGATTTCGTCTTGTCTGACAATAAAGGGCCATTTCATAAGATGAGATCACCACCCGATCTCTTAAGCTCAGGCCTTTAGTGTGTGTATGTAATGTATACCCTGTACATACTGTATGTATGCATGTCTGTCTGTCTGTATGCATGTATGTATGCGTGTAGGTATGCACGTATGTATTTATTTTTGTAATAATAAAAGAGCAAAGAGAATCTTGAAATTAGTAGAACATGAAAGACACATTCATATATAAATCCATATTAATAACATTATCTGAAACACAGGAGACACCAGGTGAAGACAGTAACCAGGACAGGTGAAATCAGTAACATTAAATAGGAGGGGTGAAACAATGAACACACAACAGTAACACCCGTGTGTATATGGCCCAACGTGGTGCAGCAGAAGGGTACTTGGTTTAAAAAAATAAATAAATGACTGCATGTATCAGCAGTCACGAACAGGCACAGCATACCATCAATTATTCACAACCTGTCTTGACCAGTTAAGCAAAATGGCCGTAATGTATTCCAATCATAAATGCTTGGAGACAAAAAACTCTATCCATTTTCATTTCCAGAGCTAGTACACACAGAGTGAAGGAAACATACATGTGATTGTTATTTAAACTGACTTTATAGTTGATCATTGTCCCGAAGCTCTTGTAGTATCTCTACTTCATTAGCATTTGTATTTTTAGGTCATGCTTTCTGTATCAATGTCACTTTTTCGCATAACTCCATTTGCGTTTTGTCCTATTGAGCTTGCCAATGCTGTGTGACCTGGATAAAGAATCGTTGTGTCTGTGTTATTAAACACACACGCACCTACACACACATAAACCCACACACACCTACACACACATAAACTCACACACACATACATGAAGTGCACCTGCAGCACGATACAAGACACATCAAAATACACATACTTTAACGTACTTCTACGCACACAAATCAAAGACTTATGAGTTGTCATTTATTTAAGAAACACAAGGATAGCTTTGGGACCGTTTCAGAATAATCAAGCTCAAGATTGTCGGTCTTGAAACTACCAGTTACGCTAATGACTACACATTAATTTTAAGTCACAAAGTCGCCAATCTGTGGTAAAAAGCCTTCAGGCAAGACACCAAACAGATTGGCGGAACTTTCTGTAAGTTTATGAAGGCTGACTCTCCATCACTAAACCACCTGAAGGAAAAACAAGATCACACACACACACACTCCCACACACACACACACACACACACACACACACACACACACACATACAAATACAGTCACACACTTGCCCCCTCTGGATAATAATACTTTCGGAAGCAATCTCATCTAGTGCGCATAAAAG